>VZSF01006459.1:0-112280 GCA_013398295.1 Chionis minor
ATCCCACGTCTCCATCCCACGTCCCGGCCAGCCCTGCCGCTGCCGCTGCTGGGGAGCTGGAGGAGCTGGGGCTGGCTGTGCTCCTCGGGACCCACTTCCCTTCTCCCAGCCCCGCCTGGTGTGAACAAGGTCAGGATCAGCCCAGACCCCTTTGCTTCGGCCCCTCTGTCCAGTTCTCCACCAGTCCCACCGCATCCCTCCCTCCCTGCTCCTCACCCATCCCCTCTGCCACGCCACCCACGCCGAGTCTTCTTCCTGCTCTGAGATCCCCACCGACTTCTTCTGCATTTTCTTTCCCTGCACCCTGCCCTTACGATCTGTCCAGGGAGAGGTTTTCTACCTGTTTCTTTCACCTCCTCCTCCACTTGCTTCATTTATGGTTCTTCAGCCATTTTTCTTACGCCAAATTCAGACTTCTCTCTCCTTGCTGTTTTCTGTCCTTTTCCTCCTCCTTTCTCCCCACACGCTCTTTTTTTCACCTTCCTGGAGGTGACTGGAGGATCGGTCCTGGGGAGACGGGCTTGGTGCTCAGCAGACCGTGGCTGGAAAATGCCCTGTCTCATGGCAGACCCCATGTGTGACTGTGCCCGTGCCAGCATCTGTGTGTGCTTCGGCACCTTCGGGATAGCGCTCTGTGCCTACAGCAGCGACAGCGCTGGCCCCTGGCAGCGACTGACGAGCTGGTCGCGGTCGTGTCCTCTGCTTGCTGATGATGCCGTTTGTCCTGGGGGTGTGATCACAGGCTCATGGGGGTCTCCATGCAGCAGCCGTGGCTGGAGCAATGTGCCAGCTGCACCAAGGCAAGACCTTGCAAACTCCCTCGGTGGTTAAAACCGCCGCTGATGCTCAGGATCCTGCTGCTGCGAAACCCCCAGCCTGGGGCCGAGCCTGAGGACCGAGATGACAACGGCTGCCCCTGAAGCCATGAGGGGCTGAGCGTGTGTGCGGAGCCTATGGGACCTGCGCCACGCTGCTTGCCCACGGCTGGGGCCGCAGTGGGGTAGGTGTGGGGTGGCGGACGCCGAAGTGTAAGGGTGTGGGTGCCAGTTGTGCATCCAGCCTCCTGCTGCGGCCGTGGAGGTCTTGGCGAGGTTCCGATCTCCTGCGGAAGAGCCCAGCGCCACTGGAGAAGCCCTTGGGCATCTGGGACACCCACATGGGGCTGGTAGATGTCACACAGGACCTGCAAGGCACCTGTGTCCCTCCAGATCTGTGGCTGGAGGTGGGGGCAGAATAGAATAGAGCATCTCAGAAAGGGTGTTAAAAATCGATGGAGCATTTACACACAAAGGATTGGTGGAACAAAATATTCCTTTAAAATGCTCGTGTTTCAAGTTCAAGCAGTTTTAAGGTTTCAGTTACAAAAAAGTGCTGAAATAATTTGACATTTTAAACATATTTTTGTTTTGTGTTTTGGTTTTTTTTTTCCTTATAAACATTTTGGTGCAGCAGGGAGGAACTCATGACACACAAAGAAATCTCTGAATGTAGATATTTCCCCCCCACCAAATGACCTCCTAACTTTGCTCAGCTGCTGTGTGGGGTTTTGGTGGGATCTGGCAGTTGCTGGTGGACTGTCGTCCCTTGCAGCCTGTGTACTGGGGAGGACAAGGACCGTTCGTGCTTGTAGGACAGTATGGGCTCTGCCACCACTGTCACCTCCTTCTCTCTACTCCTTGTCCACGGAGGCAGCTGGGCTAACACACATCGGCTGTCTGTCTCGTTAGCAAGCCGGTCCCCACCCCCGGGAGCCGGGATTCTGGAACGTGCCTGGGCACCTGAGGGCACCGCTGGGAGCCTGGCAGGCACAGGACAGCCTGTGTCCACCATCCTCACCATGCTCCCAACGGCGGGGGCTGGTCCGGCCCTGGGCGCCGCCAGCTCCTGCGCCCGGGCAGCGTTCGAGAGGCTGCCGGCTGCAGCCTCCCGGGAAATGCTGTTCCACCTTTTCCTTCGGACGGCCAGGCTTCGGTGCCCACCTGCCTTCCCTGGCACCGGCTCCTTCCCCGGCACAGGCAGCTGCGGTGGACGATTCCAGGCACGTCTCCGGGCTGGCCAGGACAGTGAATACCACCCGCCCAGCACCACCTCGGCAGCAGAATCCGTGCTTTTCTGCGCCCCCGAGGCAGCGGTGCCGCAGCAGCAGGGATCCGGCCACCCGCAGCGCTGTGAGCGGGCTGGGCTGGCCTGAGCTCTGACCCAGCCAGGCAGCGCCTCTTGTTCTGTGTAGCGATCCCAAATACCTGCAATCCCAAATACCTGCACTGCCCGCAATCCCAAATACCTGCAATCCCAAATACCTGCACTCCCAAATACCTGCAGTGCCTGCAATCCCAAATACCTGCACTGCCTGCAATGCCAAATACCTGCAATCCCAAATACCTGCAGTGCCAAATACCTGCACTGCCTGCAATCCCAAATACCTGCAATCCCAAATACCTGCAGTGCCTGCAATCCCAAATACCTGCACTGCCTGCAATGCCAAATACCTGCAATCCCAAATACCTGCAGTGCCAAATACCTGCACTGCCTGCAATCCCAAATACCTGCAATCCCAAATACCTGCAGTGCCTGCAATCCCAAATACCTGCAATGCCAAATGCCTGCAGTGCCTGCAATCCTGAACAAGCCTTAGCATGGTGGGACTTCTGGTTTGGGGGTTTTATGCGTGCTGAATGCTGTGCTCCACAATTACTCTTTGTGGAACTGTTGGTTTGGTTTTTTTTTTTTTTCTTTTTTTTGATCAAGATCTTCCTGGGTTCCTCCAGGTGTGGGTGTGCTGCTGAGCCTGAGACATCCACAGCTGCCTCTGCTCACAGGCTGATTCGTGCTGGAATGATTCAGCCCACAGACAACAGTTCCTGCAGACTCATGTGTTTATGGTGAGATTGCCGAGGGGCTGAAGGTGGGGTGGTCACTGACCGACCTGGGAAGTGAGGGCAGTGTCCCCAGATTCACCCAAGGAGGGTCCTTCAGCCCCAAAATCTTCCTCCCATCCCCTAGAGGAGCACAGCCCACTCTGCTGTGCTCTCTCATTGCTCTGGGGAAACTCTTCCACATTCCTGTTATTGCATTAATCACCAAGAGTGACGTGTATCACGCTCAGTAATCTATTCAAAACTTGGATTGCTGTGTATACATATGTGCTAATACATTTGCAAAAGTCATTGCATGGAGTTTGCACGTCCGGGTGCTTGGCGCTTTTGATAACTCAGGCCACTTTTTTAGGACTCATGGCCCCGTTTCTCCAAAGCTGGAGTGTGTCTCGTCAGGCCATCCCAGCCGGGCCCCGAGGACCCCGAGGACAGGAGTGCGGAGCAGTGCGGGTATAATTGCGCGGCTGGTGGGAAGGGGGCAGGGGGAGGCAGAGCTGCGCGCCGGGGACCTGCCAGCGTCTCTGCAGAGAGCGACGCTCGTAGTGTGTGCGGTGCATCCCCCGGCACGGCTCCGGCGCCGTGGCTGGAGGGCTCTTACGGAGCTGCTGAGCAGGGCAGGGTGCTTCCCCCGTCCCCTGGGATCCCGCAGAGAGGTACAAGTGTCCCCACCGCCCCGGCGCTGGCACCGCAGCCCCTGCCCGCAGCGCAGCCAGGGATCCGTGTTCCTCTTACGGCCGGGGACCCAGTGAGCTGTTTGCCCTGTGGATTCGGTGCCAGGAGGATCTCTAGGATGTCGAGAGTCTGGCGCAGAGACGCCGAATTCTCTGTTAACCATAATCATGTGAAGAGCCTCTTCCCTCAGCCACCCGTGAGACGAGCCGCTCTCCAGCTGCGACGTGTTTTTGGGAGCTGGGCTTGCCGAGTTAAAGGCAGCAGGGCAGTGCTAGCACGAACGGGGTGATGTACGGAAAAGCAAAACAGCATGGACCACCCCGGCCACCCTCCTGGGTCAGCTGCAGCATCCCGGGAATCGCTGCCGCGGGGGAGCTGCCGCTGGGCTCAGGCCACGCAAGAGGAGTATTTCTTTTCCTCCTCTCGTTAGGAGGCAATGAGCCACCAGCGGAACCTTCCTCTCCCACCCTGTTTTTGTTTGCCTGACCTCTCTCCTGAAGGCTGATTATCCGGGGGGAGGCTGTCCCCTGGGATGGCGCCGGGGGGCTCCATCCCCTTGCCCTCGGCAGCAGCCGGGAGACGCATCCCGGACCAGAGCTGGGGATGCTGGGGATGCTGGGGATGCTGGGGATGTGCAGGGAAACCCAGGGCTGCTCGCAGCCGGCGCCTCCTGCGGCCCCCCTGGCCACTCCCGCAGACCTTCCTGTGGTGCTCGGGCAGCTCTCTGGGAATGTGAGTTTTTTCCAGGCTAAAGCTTTTAGTTTAAATTGGGATTGAGAGATTTTAGGGAAGAAGAACCCAAGCGACTGCTCAGAGGTGGCTGTGGGAGATGCATCCTTAGAGCAGCATTTGATTAATGCGGTTTGCAGCGGTGATTAGGCTATGGAGGAAGGGGTCTAACACTGGGAGGCTCCTCTGGCGCAGCGCTCCTGCTGGCACTGAGATTCCCACCTGCAGGTGCAGTGGATTCTTGTTTATTTGCAGTTTAACATTGGAATTTTGCAAGAGAAGGCTAGCTTTTGGTATGACAGCACAAAATACGTATGCTATCAGCATTAGTACTATTTTGTCTGTTAATATACCACATATTTTGTCCCTGCCCATGGCAGGGGGCTTGGAACTTGATGATCTTTAAGGTCCCTTCCAACTCTAACCATTCTATGATTCTATGATTCTATGATTTTTATTTCATGGAATATACATACTGAATTATTTTGAATCATTTACAGAATCAGTTATTTATTTTTACGGACAGTCAAGTGTCAAGTTTTATTTTATGGAACAGGGTCCTTGGATTTTTTGGTTCAGGATATTTTAGACATGAAATGTCTAAATGAAATGTCTCTCTTATTGAGTGCGAACAGGGAATCAACTCTTGTTTAAAGTACAATTGCTTTCTCATACATGGAGTCAATATTTTGGTATGCAGAAACCTTGTGGGTTTTTTTTTAAGCACTTTCACCACTTTCTCATCTTGGCTGTGTTACGGGTAATTCCTATGTAGAGTTTTGATATATAAGAGCTGACTGTTATTGCAGAAGCTGCTGAAAAAAAGTGGCATCTCGTTTTAACTCGTGTGAGTCTGGGTCTGACTCAGCTCTTTAGCCCTCTCCAGGGCAGCCGTTCATCCCTTTCCTTGGCTGGGGGTGGTTCTCCATCTCACACAGGTTTTCTCCTGATGCAAATGTCTTTTCAAGTGCCTGGTTAAATTTTATTTCTGCTGGATTTGTGCTGGCAAAGAGGTGCAAAACAAGTTGAAGTGGGTCCCAGAACCAAAAGGAAAGGGAGAGAGAAGTTTGGAGGTGAGGAGGGAACACAGACGGCCAACTTCAGACTTAGAGCCAATTCTGTTCTCTAACCCGGTGTGAGTCCAGGTGCCTTAAAACTCCCAGTTATCCCCTCTGCAGTTCCTGATGTCTGAGAACATCTTGCGCATCCCTGCGAACACTTGACCCTTCCTCTCTTGATCCCCACTTCTTCCTTCTACTCTGGGCTCACAGGACACCAATTTAAGATATTTGTGCAATAAGGGTTGATTCTGTCTGCATTCACTCTGGTCTAAGTGGAAGTACTTGGAAGAAAAATACACTTATGTTGTGTTAAAGTCAAGGGAGAAAATTTGGACGTTGTCGTTTAGACATACGAGGAGCATAAGTACATGCTGCAGCACATTGCAGACCACGGGTCTTCATAATTTGGGTTCGTACCTCTGGCTGTGGCTATTAGCAGATCAGAGAAGGTAAAACAAGGCCTTTTGTAGTGGTGGGAGAGCGTAATCATCTAAAATAACGTTCTACAGTGTCTTCTGCCTTTGCTTTCAGGTGAAACATGCCACCATTCAACCTTACCAGCTTGATGCCAGCAACATTCATCCTGGCTGGCATCCCAGGCATGGAGAAGTCGCACGTCTGGATCTCGATCCCGTTCTGCTCCACATACCTGGCTGCCCTGCTCGGAAATGGGGTCCTGTTGTTTGTCATAAGGACGGAGCGTAGCCTCCACCAGCCCATGTACCTCTTCCTGTCCATGCTGGCCATCGCCGACCTGATGCTGTCGACCACCACGGTGCCCAGGATGCTGGCCCTGTTCTGGTTCGGCGCGGGGGAGATTTCCTTCGGCGCCTGCCTCACCCAGATGTTCTTCCTGCACTTCAGCTCCTCGGCAGAGTCGGCGATCCTGCTGGCCATGGCCTTCGACCGGTTTGTCGCCATCTGTTACCCGCTGTGGTACGGGGCAGTGCTGACCCCGTCGGCCATTGTCAAAATGGGGCTGGTGGCTTTACTGCGCAGCTTCTGCATCATCTTCCCCTGTATATTTCTTCTGAAGCGGCTGCCGTTCTGCGGGCACAACGTCATCCCGCACACCTACTGCGAGCACATGGGCATTGCCTGGCTGGCCTGCGCCGACATCTCCGTCAATGTCGTCTATGGCCTCGCAGTGCCTTTCGCAGCGATAGTGTTAGATGTTGTGCTCATTGTTGTCTCCTACGTCTTAATTCTTCTGGCGTTATTCAGACTCCCTCCCAGGACTGCCCGCCACAAGGCTTTCAACACCTGTGTCTCTCATGTCTGTGTTATATTACTTTTCTATATTCCTGCTTTTTTCACCGTTTTAACGCACCGTTTTGGTCGGGAAATCCCACGCCACATCCACATTCTCCTGGCCAATCTGTACGTGCTCTTCCCCCCGCTGCTGAACCCCGTGGTGTACGGTGTGCGGACGCAACAGATAAAAGAGAAGGTTGTGAAAGTGTTCATTTGCCCCAGGAGCCATTGTCTGTAAGAATGAGAGTGAGATATTGCCATTAGAAAGTGATGACCACCTTGGTGGGACTCCAAGCTCCCCACCCCAAACGTGCTCCTTGCCACCCTTCAGGCAACACGCCTGTCTTCTGCAAACACAGTCAACACCCAACATCCCTGCATCGCTTTCCCCGACAGTTTGTAGAAAATGTACGACAAAAGACAGCAGTCAGGGTCTCTAATTGGTGGCAGGAGAGTGATCAAAGAAACCAGAACCTACTCCAGATATGTCACTTGTGGGAAATCCCCTACAAGGTGGAGGCAGGTGGATTTCTCCGTACTGACAATAAATTTACATCTCAGCCGTTTTCTCTGGAGTGAACAGACGTGTAATGAACTGGTTCTTCTGAATCACAGGTGTGTAATGGAGCTCATTTTAGGAACTGCTTCTTTATTAAAATTCATGCCACTGAAAAAACCTCCCAAAGGAATAACACAGAAATAAAAGCAAGTGCGGCACATTTCCATGCACGGGGTCTCTTTATTCCTTAACTATATTATGTGACCACTTTCTGAGTAAACGCATAGGTGAAAAACTGTTCCAAAAAGAACGGCTGGAAACGTATTTTTTAATAAGATAGATTATAATGGGGGGGGGGGATGCTTCGAGGCATGAGCTCAGGCATCACAGCCCTACTTTGGCTGCAGAAGTGTCGGTCTCTGCTCGGGAAAGCGCCCAGTGCTCTGAGCGTCCCGTCCTCATGGTCCCCAAAAAGCCGTCCCCGAGAGGAAGCTGCTGCCTCGGCCCTTTTTGAAGAGGAGCTGAACGCTCAGTGACGGGTCAGAGGCGATGAGGTGGCATCCCACTTCCAGAGGAAAGTCAGCTGCTTTCCTGGGCTGGGAAAGTGCAGGAGGGCGATTGTCCTCGGCCCTGGGGCTGGACCTGCGGGAGGGCGGCAGCGGCTCCTGCGGGGCTGGAAGAGGGAGACGCAGCCAGGACGGAGGGGAACGGCTCCTCCTTTCCGCCTCTCCCGGGGGAGACCGCGGTGGGAGGTGAACAGCCCAGTGAGGCTGCCGAGGTGCCAGACACCCTCCCTCTGGCTGAAAATGAGCGGCTTGAAAACTTCACCCCAGGAGAGGGTCCTTTCCAGAAGTTTGTTGTTAGCCAGATGGTTTTACTGACACCCAAATCCCACCAGCGCCGCGGGGAGGTCAGTCATCACCGCTGGTACTCAGTGTATGCTAAAGTCCTGGTTTCAGGTTCAGCACTGTGTGTGCTAAAAGGACACGTGGATGGCATCGTGACAATACATGAAACGTGCACAAAACTGTCCTGGAAAACCTTTGCCTCCTGCAACCAAGCACCAGTCCTCTAGTGGGACATTAGCCCTGACCTTCCCAGCAGCGCCACACCTCATCTTCCTGGGAAAACAGCGTGTCTTATGATGATGGGCCAAATTCTTTGGGGACAAACCTCACCTTGTTTTTTCTTGTAATTCGCAATGTAAGTTTTTCTTTTTTATGCAGAAAGTCATATGAAAAATGTGTATTTTTAACTTTTAACTGCCCTCAGCTTGAACCTGATAACGATTACAAGCTTAAATACCCATAAAGAATAGTTTGCCTGAAGAAGAAGTCTCATTCAAGCATTGATTAAGATGCAGTAAGAATGACTTTGCCATTCCTAATCTACTAATAGACAGGGCTGATTGCTGCAAGTCAGGAATCTGAAGGGGCAGAGTCAGTTCAGAAGGGAATCTGACAGCCCGTGGCGAAGGCTGCCATCTCCATGGCTGGCGAGGCAGCTCTTTGGTTTTGCTGCTTGAGCATCTTCAGAAATGCTTGAGGCCATCTTTCAGCCCTTACTGCCACTTGTTCGTATGGAACGGGAGGAGAACGAGGATGTGTGACCATCTCCTCGGTGGGGTCTGGGTGGAGGGAGGCTGACCTGAAGATTTTTCGTGACTGCCACTAGCAAGACTTCCAAGGAAAGCTTGGTTAGAAACATGCCAGGCTTCAGTTATGACAGATGAAGACATGTTGCTCTTCTGGGTATTTTTAGGATATATCTCCTGGGCTAATGCAACCTCCCTGGCTGACCTAAAGAACGGGAAGTTGATCAAGGAATTGCATTTAGGGGCAGGAGGGGGTAAAGGAGGCAAAATATAAAATACCGATAGGATTCAGACATGGCCTTGAAGTACACGGAAGATCATCGAGTCCAACCATAAACCTATGCCAAAACCACCCCTAACCCACGTCCCTCAGCACCACGTTTAGCCTTAGGGCTGACACAGGAGGAATGCTGGTCCTGGAGCGAGAAAGTGCTGGACAACGTCTGCCCAGAGCTGAATGGGGTCCTCCATCAGCAGCCTGACAGGTACCAGACCGTGTCCCGGCTTTAGAGGTCCTGCTTTGTTGCAGAAGGTCTAGACACAGTGTCTGCAAATACCAGGTCCATCCTGAGTATTTCTCTGATCTGCAGATCACACCTGGAGAGTTTCCTTCCATTGCTCTTGCCAATGAGGTTTTTTATGGTCAGTTTCTGCTAACATTGGTTTCTTATCAATAAAGGCATGACATTTATTGCCAAAATAAGCCAAAGCTTTCTCCTCTATTTGAAAATATCGACGTTCATTTTTGCTAGCACCTGTGATGCTGTGATTGTTTTCAATTTTAGCAGTACTGACAGCTGCGTATGATTTAGTTTTGCTTCAGTTACGGTACCTCCCAGAAGGCCCTTTTAAGGCTGTTTCTTGAGTTTTGGAGTAAGCAAATGTTACTTCAACCTTGATGGGACCTAGCACACTTAATTTCTTAATTTTAACCCTGTTACCCATATTGTTACCTATATATATTGTTTGTATAAAATTATTCATGAGAAATTTGCTGTAATGTTAACACTTTCAATCAGCTCTTCCCTGATGCTGGGGTTGGGAGCAGGAAGACCAGTGATGGAGAAGATCCATCCCCTCTGCTCAGCACTGGTGAGGCCACACCTGGAGTGCTGTTTCCAATTTTGGGCTTCCCAGTACGAGAGAGATATGGACTTACTGGAGTGAGTCCGGTGAAGGGCCACCAAGATGGTGAAGGGACTGGAGCACCTCTCCTATGAGGACAGGCTGAGAGAGCCGGGAATGTTCAGCCTGGAGAGGAGAAGGCTCAGAGGGGGAGACTTATCAATGTGTATAAATCCCTGACGGTAGGGAATGAAGATGAGGGCACCAGGCTCTTTCCAGTGGTGTCCAGTGATGCAGTAGGAGGCAATGGGCACAAACTGACACACAGGGAGCTCCTTTTAAACACAAGAAAACACTTTTTTGCTGCAAGGGCTGTCAAACACTGGCACAAGTTGCCTGGGGAGATTGTGGAGTCTCCACCCTTGGATGTATTCAAAAGCTGTCTGGACGTGGTCCCCAGCAATTGCCCTGGGTGGCCCGATTGAGCAGGGAGTTGGCCCAGGTGACCTCCAGAGGTCCCTGCCGGGCTCAGCCAGCCTGGGGCAGTGATGGACTTGCCTCTGACACCCAAAGCGTGGATCAGACAACCGGCAGTCCGTGGCCATCCGCAAAATGGAAGAGACCAAACCCACGGCTCATGGAGATTGACTTAGATCCTCAAGAGTCTCTGAGGGCACCTCGGATCTTGGCTGTTGATGAAAGATACCTAAAGAGCCTTTAAACTGCACCTGTTCTGCTGCCTGGGTCTCGCTTCACTGCACAGAAAAACTTTTTTTCCTGAAAATTTTCTACGGCACAAAGAACAGTCAGTGCTAAACAAGCAGTTGAGAAACCATCTAAATCCAGCAGCTGCTCTGCTGTAAGCCTGATCTGTTGTAATGAAAGCTGCCCCCAAACTCTTGCTTTAGCACTTAATATCCTTCCTTTTTGTTGGTGCAGATCTTGACATTCCTTGTCTTGCTACGTGTCTCAGATTTCAACAAATAATTAAAAAAGAAACTGTCTCAGTTCCAAACCCAATCAAGTCTCGCTTGGCTCCTAACCTCGCAAAATTGCTGTGAAGATGATCCAGCACGGTCACAAAAGCTGCCAGGGAGAAAGAAACCAGTGCTACAGCCCTCAGAAAATGGCACATTTACAGCATTGTCACCAGTTTCCTCGTAAAACAGAAATGATGCATTTCTTTTTGCCAGGAATCTCTGATTCTATATAGTTTTGAGGTAAAAAACAAATCTGTTCGGCTTTGGTTTCCAACGTTTGATTTGCATTAGGTCAAACTACTAATTTGGGTTTAATTTATACTGAAAATTCTGCATGTCTGCCATCTTCATATAAAGCACAAAAATATCTTTGCCTGTATGAGTCATATCTGGGTTGATATTTTGCAGTAGGGTTGTTTTAGGAACATGTGTCCTGTCCTGAACATTGCTCCTTTAGAGAACAATAAAGGACCCATTTTCCCGGATGGCTGGAGAATTGAATAAACAACACTTTGCTGATCAATAAACCCCTTCCAATTCAGCCAGCGAACCTGCAACCGTCTAATTGCCAGCAGATACGGCCATGTCAGTGACCAAACAGCCTCTGCAGAGATGCTCAGGAGGAAAGATTCCCTGCATTTTCCGGGCGAGTGAAGTATGTGGATGGCCTGGCAGGGTCTCACTAGTGGGATCCCACTGAGCCGGGACCTCCGGAGCAACTGTATGGAACATCAGTTCCAGGGTGACTGGCACTGCTTCAGTGAAATAACGCAAACCCCCCTTCCGTCTCAACCCTGCCAGTGGTTTGACTCAATAGGGGTCAAAACTCAGGTGAAATCAAACCCCAGGCCTTAATTCTCAGCGCTGTTGACACCTGGAGAAACGCCGGTGCCGGCTGCCTCAGCGAGACGCATAGTGCTGTGCGTGGGAAAGCGAGCTCGCTCACCCAGATGGACGCTAAATTGGAACAGGTCTGAGCCAACACTAAGGTTAAATTATGCCTTATTTCTACTTTTTCCATAATTACTTTCTACAGCAGTTACCAAACAGCGGGCGTGTTTCGATTCACAGGTGTCGTGCAGCAGCTCGCAGCCCTGGCCCCGTCTAGCCGAAGGCAGGTTTCCGTCAGCCCGGCTTGGCCGTGGGAATCGGGCAGTTCGGCCCCGCAGTGCCTGCCTCTGGCTCGGTTCATCTTCCAGGGCAGGCACCGGGCAGCAGTGTCAGAACAGGCTGCTCAGAAAGTGGCGCTGCAGATGGAAGTGCTTATAAGGAGAAGAATATGATTTTGTTTTGTTATCCCCGTTAGTTTTGTCCTGGGCTTGAAAGACTCAAGATACATCAATCACAGAAGCTTGTTTTGGGGGACAGAGCTTTCAGCAAGGCCTGTAGCGATGGGAAGAGGGTTCATGGTTTTAAGCTAAAGGAGGGTAGATTCAGACTACATATCAGGAAGGAATTTTTTATGATGAAGGTGGTAAAACCCAGGTTGCCCAGAGAGGTGGTGGCTGCTCCATCCCTGGAAACATTCCGGATCAGGCTGGACAGGGCTCTGAGCAGCCTGATCTAGTTGGAGATGTCCCTGCTTGGAGAAATGCCATGGGTGATGGAGCAGATGACCTCTAAAGGTCTGTTCAAGCTCAAACCATTCCGTGATTCTGTGATTAAGACTCTGCTGGTGCTTGGCTCAGCTGGAGAGCTCTCGGTATCGTAGTCCCACCAGACCACTCTACCGTCTCCTAGGATTTACTAGCACATTGGGAAGACAACCTGTGTCTTCTCTGGGATGCAGACTGGGAAGTCCACTTGTGTCTAGACCCTTTTGGGTCTGGAGCACAAGTCTCCTGAGGAGCGGCCGAGGGAGCTGGGGTTGTTCAGCCTGGAGAAGAGGAGGCTGAGGGGAGACCTTCTCGCTCTCTGCAGCTGCCTGAGAGGAGGCTGTAGCTGGGGGGGGTCGGGTTCTTCTCCCCAGAACAGGCGATGGTACAAGAGGAAACGCCCTCAAGTTGTGCCAGGGGAGGTTTAGATTGGGTATTAGGAAAGATTTCTTTACCAGAAAGATTATCAAACATTAGAACAGGCTGCCCAGGGCAGTGGTGGAATCGCCATCCCTGGAGATATTTAAAAGCCGGGCAGACGTGGTGCTGGGGGACATGGGTTAGTGGTGGTTTGGCAGTGTTGGGCTGATGGTTGGACTCGATGATCTTAAAGGTCCCTTTCAGCCTAGGGGATTCTGTGATTCTGTGCCTCACCACACTCAGCTCCCATCACATCCCACTTGCCCACCCCAGGTCACCACAAAACTTACTGTAGACGTTTGGTCCAGGAGGGACTTTGCACCGCGTGTCATCTGCACGCCGCAGGCAGAAATGGCCCTAACACCATGGGTAGTCGTGGTGCTGAGGGACATGGGTTAGGGGTGGTTTTGGCATAGGTTTATGGTTGGACTCGATGATGTTGAAGGTCTCTTCCAACCCAAGTGATTCTGTGATTCTAAGATCACCAAGTCCAGCCATCAGCCTAACACTGCCAAGCCCACCACTAGCCCGTGTCCCTCAGCACCACGTCTACACGTCTTTTGAATTCCTACAGGGATGGCGATTCCACCACTTCCCTGGGCAGCCCGCTCCAATGCCTGACAGCCCTTTCCATGAAGAAATTTTAAAGGCAGAGATCATCTACTAGAGACTGCCTTAAGAAGTTCTTCAGTCTACTCTGTTTATGACGCTGCAACTTCTTATTATTGCAAGTGAAATCAAATATTTTGGGCTGCCTTAAATGTTTGCAGGGTGCTTGTTTTCAGAAAAAGAAGTCCAAAAAAGCTTTGCCTTAAACTATTTCAATTTACATTTTGTCAAGTTATAAAATTCTGCTCTGTGAAATGAAAACCCAATTTCTACTTCACGTTTGCTACCTAACAGGCAATGTAACAGTATATTTCATTTTTTTCTTTTCTCTTTTTTAATACATTTTATGTGTTGTGTGTTTAACACACTTTATACACTCTGTAAAAGAAAGACATAAAAGCTGGCATCACAGAGTCAACGTCTTGTGCAATAAAATGTGAAATTT
The DNA here is from genome assembly GCA_013398295.1 of Chionis minor. NCBI lineage: Eukaryota > Metazoa > Chordata > Aves > Charadriiformes > Chionidae > Chionis > Chionis minor. The sequence goes on from VZSF01006459.1 coordinate 13,800, forward strand.
CTTCCATGAGAAGGAGAAAATGGTGTGCAACAGATATCAATTTCCTGGGCAGCATGCCACTCTGAATTTTTAAATGCAGCCTCTCAGGTAATGTAATAAAAATAAATAAACAAATAGGTTCTGGCTCTAGAAATCATACAGGAAATATTGTTTAATAACTTACTACCCACATTCGTCTCCTCTTGTCATATGCTCATTGTGTTTACACTGATTTGGTGTACAAGGCAGCTGTAGTACTTCACAGCTCCCCGTATTCAAGAGTATAAAGTAGTGATAAAATACACATTAAAACAGAATGATCGCTGCAATATAGAAAGAAGCACGGATAATGCTATTGCCCAATGGCCGAGTCCAAAGACCAAGAGAAGTTTGTGGGCTGGTGAGACGCGTGGGTTTGCTGAAAGCCCAATTAGGGGGATGGTGGCGGTCATCCAAGCGCGGGGGTTGGTGGCACCGGGGGACACGACGTCCCCCCTGCGGGATGGGGAGAGGGACGAGAGCCGAGCGCCCCCCAGCCCCCCGCAGGATGCGCGCCCACAGCCCCCGACTTGTGCCCGTCCTCGCGCCCTGGTCTGCCCGCAGCACGGGGGGGCACCAGTCGTCACTGTCACTGTCAAGGGCAGGTGACGCGCAGGGGCGTTTGTGCGGCTCCTCCAGCGCTGCTGCTCGGCGCTGCGCGACGCGCTGGGCGGCTGCTCCCGGGCACGATTCACACCAGCCCGACGGCCCGTGCGGCTCGGCCACCCCCTGCTGCCCCGTCCCCGCCTGCCCGGCACAGCTCGGGGCGGCATGGGGGTTCTCATGTCGTGTAAGGTGAACTCGGCATGAAGGTGCATAGACCTGTCTGCACCGCCCACCCACCCAGGCAGGTCTTTTACTGAAAAACCCTGCTGGCTGAGCAGACTTAAAGAATCATGGAATCACAGCAGGGTTTGGGTGGGAAGGAACCTTACAGCCCCCCCAGTGCCACCCCCCGCCCTGGGCAGGGACACCTCCCACCACACCAGGCTGCTCCCAGCCCCGGCCAACCTGGCCTTGAACCTCCAGGGATGGGGCAGCCACAGCTGCTCTGGCCAACCCCGGCCAGGGGCTCCCCACCCTCACAGCCACCAATTTCTGCCCAACATCCCACCCAAATCTCCCCTCTGCCCGGGGAAAACCGTTGCCCCTCGTCCCGTGGCTCCACTCCCTGATCCCGAGTCCCTGCCCAGCTTTCCTGGAGCCCCTTTCCGACACTGGCAGGGGCTGGAAGGTCTCCCCGGAGCCTTCTCTTCTCCCGCCTGAACCCCCCCAGCTCTCCCAGCCTGTCCTCCCAGCAGAGGGGCTCCAGCCCTCCCGGCATCTCCGGGGCCTCCTCCGGCCCCGCTCCAGCAGCTCCGTGTCCTTCTGCTGTTGGCACCCCCGGAGCTGGACCCGGGATTGCAGGTGGGGTCTCCCCCGAGTGGAGCAGAGGGGCAGAATCCCCCCCCGGCCCTGCTGCCCCCGCTGTGGGGATGCAGCCCGCGATGTGGGGGGATTTGCAGGTTGCATTTTAAATGAGACTTAGAAACTCTCTCTTCTCTGTTGGTTAAAGCCAGCTTCCCAGGGGAGTAGTAGGGCCAAAAATCCCGATTGTTCGAGGTGAAATTCAATGTTATTATGGGAAGGGCCATGTCCTCTGGTTCTCTGTGCCAGAAAGGGTCTGGGTGGAATTACCTGAATCTCTTCAGACTTGCACTCCTAAGTCACAGGTAGTTTAGGTCTGTGCCTGGAGACCATTCTCATCTCCCAAATACCCTTGCTGCTCGCACTGTGAGTACGTGAGTTGGGAAGAGGAGGCACAGAGAGGCGGTGCTGGACACCAGAACAGGAGGAGGAAGGTGCTCCCCAAGTTGGTGTATGGTGGAGACGGCGCTGTCAGGATGCAGGATACGGAACAGCAGAGACATGGGAGATGCGGGTCCACAGGCATTTGAGATGCTGCCCTTGAGATGTGGCACTGATGGTGGTTGTCCAAATCATAACATAGGAGGTGGCAATGAGCAATAAGCCTATTCCAAAGTCCAGGATAACAGCACACACATCATTCAAAATATGGAGAGAAGTGTCTAGGTGCCAGCTTCATTGTGTCTGGGTGCAGACAGCAGGGATGAGAGCGGATTCTGCTGCCGTCCTGCAGAGCGAGCCCAGCTCCCACCGTGCTTCACCCAGCTCCTTCCCCTCACCCTGAGGTCTCCAGACCTGAGGCTGTTCCTTGGAGCGCCTCCGGTCCCTCAGGGCAGCAGGGACTCCAACCTTCCCCCTCCAGGCACACTAGTGTCGCATGGGAATGATGCACTTGCCTTAGAATAGAATCACAGAATCACGGAATGTCAGGGGTTGTCAGGGACCTCTGGAGATGACCTGGTCCAACCCCCTGCCGGAGCAGGGGCACCCGGAGCAGGGGGCACAGGATGGCGTCCCGGCGCGTTGGGAATGTCTCCAGAGTCGCAGACTCCCCCACCTCTCTGGGCAGCCTGTGCCAGGGCTCTGCCCCCCTCCCAGGCAAGAAACCTTCCTCTGCTCCAGCAGTCATCTGGCCTGAAAGAAAAACAGAAGAAAGATAATGAGCTGTCTTGAACCTTCCTCATCCTGGTTCATGGTCTGGTGACCATGAAAGCAGCCCAGCAGTGTAGGTCTTGTGCAGGGAGGGGAAAAGACACTGGGGCATAATCAGACTTCTAATGCCTTGGACGAGGAAGCCTTGTGCTGGGCAGAGTGTGCCTCATCTGCAAACTGACCTCCGGCTTTTTGGTCTGAAAGGAGTGGAGACGCTCGCTGGCTCGGCAAGGCTGCACCGCGCTCTCCCAGGGTGGTTCACCCAGCAGACACTAAAAACCTGGCAAGAGGGGAGGACAGGTAGATTTAAACAAACCCTCCCAGAGGAGCGAAGGCAAGGTGCCCACCTGCAGTTTGACCTGGGAAAAGGTTTCCTGATGAAAGGTAAGCCCTCTTTTTAAATATGTCCTGATTATAAGCTTTAAAAACAAAGCAAAACCACCTCACAGCTGGAGTGCTGCTAACTGCTGGGAGAAGCCAGAATTAGAAGTGCCAATAAATCAAACTCCTTGTCTCACCTACCCAGGGTGATTTGGCTGTTGCAGTCATAATGCAAGAAATAAACCTGTGGGAAGAGCTGACCTGGCTGCTCAGACACCATCTCTCAGGTTGGTGACTCTCACATCCGTAACATCCATGAGACAACGTCTTGGGGGCTGGAGTCTAATGGGAACGTTGGGAGAACCTGGCGTTTCCGTGTGTAAAATCCCCACCATGGATCTAGTCCCAGAGCACGTGCCAACCCGTTCTGGGTCCTTTCCCGTGGGTACCTATCCTGTGTAAGCCTGGGCTCCAGGGTTACCCTACAGGCACCACAGCCTCCCGGCACTGCAGCAGCTGGAGGTGGTCTGTGTCTGTTGTCTTGGTGTATTCTGAAGACAGACGAGCATCCAGCAATTACATGTGTGAACTTAGCAGCCCCTGCGTCAGGCAAAGCAGAGAAGGTACAGCATTCATCTCTCAAAGCCCCGGATTTGGTTATTATTGCTGGGTTTTAATGTTCTCTGTGGCCATATAACGGCCTAAATGTTCAAAAGTGACTAGAAATGTTTCTACCTCATTGTTTCAGTACTCAGCTTGAAAATCATAGAATCATAGAATCATAGAATCACATAGAAGAGACCTTCAAGATCATCGAGTCCAACCACAAACCTATGCCAAACCCACCCCTAACCCATGTCCCTCAGCACCACGTCTGCCCGGCTTTTAAATACCTCCAGGGACGGCGATTCCACCACCTCCCTGGGCAGCCTCTTCCAATGCCTGAGAACCCTTTCGGGAAAGAAGTTTTTCCCAATATCCAACCTAAACCTCCCCTGGCACAACTTGAGGCCATTTCCTCTTGTCCTGTCGCTTGTTCCTTGGGAGAAGAGACTGACCCCACCTGGCTGTAACCTCCCTTCAGGTAGATATACCTCCTTCAGCGTATTTCCTTCATATACGCTGGTTTTCAAAAAAACACCCGGGTCTGTCTTCAGCATTGGATCACAGAGCAAGGTTTCAGTTTGAGCACCATAACATTAGTGCACCCCAAATCACCAGGGACTTTGCACTTTGAAGATGCAGCTGGTCTGTTCTTCTGCCCGGAGGTGCAGCTGAATGGAGGCGGGTCCCTGCTGCACCCCTCGGAGCGGCAGCTGGCAGGTGGGATGGGGATGCTGAGGGCTGTCACCGCCAGCAGCTGGCTGCAAAAGCTGCTCTGTGACAACAGAACACGCAGAGAGGTCAGCCTGTCGCTGGAAAAGGGGGAAGATACATAAAATCACAGAATCACTGTCGGAAAAGCAAAAAGGGCTCCTGGGGAACGGATTCAAGTGGGATGGATCCGTCTCCAGCCACTTCTGCAAGCTGTGAGCCCAGGACTCTGGGCTTGTTCCCAAAGGAGATCCCCAGGAAACGCATGGGTAGGCTGAGTGCCGCTCACAAACCTTTAACTATTCTGTTATTTGGGCTTTGGTGATTTTTTTTCTGGAGGCTGAAGCTACCGCCCTCAGCTCAGGGATGTTGTGGTTTAAGTGAGAAAGCTTAAATCGTGACTGCTCAAGGGACTGCGCTTTGCCTGTGCAAGGGAAGGAGACGGATGTCTTCCATTAATTTCAACTCCAGCTTAGCTGAAATGTATGCAAGAACTGGAGAACAGCTTGCAGTATTCTTTGAGAGGTTTCCCCTTTGTGCTGGAAGCTTACCAATTAACAACGGTGTGCCTTTCACATTTTAGACAGAGATTTTCAGAGGTGTTTAATGGACTCCAGGTGTCAAGCAGTTCATTCCACTGGCTGCTAGGTGATGGACCTTGTTAAACCTCCCAGTCCAGATGCAAGCAGAGAGCAAATATACATATCAATGTATAATATTGCAATACAAAATTAAAAGAATCGAAACATCTTACAAGCATAAGCTACGTATAAGGGATGGTAAAGCAGATTATTTTAAGGATTCTAAGGTTGATTTTAAGGTTGATTCTAATTTTCAAAAATTTATAACCATAAGATGCATGCAAAAAGCAAAATAAAGAGATTAGCAAGAAGGTAAAGCAAAATCAAGAACTTTGGCAATTATGGCTGAACTCAACTGAATCAAAATAACCGAAAATGAAGTGGTAAAAAGAAATTACCAAACCCCCTTACCACTACTCACTCTGCTCTCTAGTCATTATTTCAAAACTTAGGTATCTGATTGAATTTCCAAGACACAGAAAGAATGCTCACCACATCTTCACAAAACTTGCATTCTCCAGGACAAAGCATTAACAGAAATCTTGGGGCCTGTTGCATTCATTTTAGGCAACATCATGACGGCAATAAATAATGGTCTTATGCTAATGAGTCATTTCTTCCAGAATTAAGATTTGCTCATTTTTGATTCCGTATCAAGTGTGAGTCATCGTGACTAAGCCATACACACGTCTGTGTGCCTCGGGACGCCTGGAATAACGTGCTCCTTACAGAGGGGCTGCTGGAGGCCAGTCCCACCACCTCCCTGCCCTGGGGGGCGCCGAGCCTTGTGGGATTCCATGTTGTCCTAGTTCGGAGAGACTTGATTACCTGGAGATGTGTAGTGTGGAAAGAGGTGTGGGCTGGGGAGGTGGGTTGCTTAAAATACTTCGGCACTGTTACGGTTTGAGAAAACCCGTAACGATTTATTGTCACTTAGACAATTATTCTCTCAACCGATGACCCCTCCCCACCCAGGAAGGGGAATCGGGAAGAAAATAAGAAAACCCAGGGGTTGAAAGATAAACAGATTTAATAGGATTGAACTAGATAATTAACAGTACTAACACAAAGGAACCCATATTGATCCTGATACCCGAGTATACTGTACAAGGATTATACTCAGCCAACTATGTCAGTGGGAAGCCGTGCGCTCCCAGCAGGGGAGAATGAATGTCGGACACTGCGAGCGCTGCGGCTTCAGGAAGAAGGGAAGGGCTCAGGGATCTGGCACCGGGGCATGAAGTCCTCTGGATCGCAGCCATCAAGGGGGAGCCATCAAGGGGAGAGCATGAGCAAGGGGGAAAAAACCCCCTACCTCGCAGCAGACTTTCTAATTTCTATGGAATGTGACGTTCATGGTATGAAACAATCCTGTTGGCAGCTGGGGGCAAGTGCCCGAGTCTCGCTCCTCCTCATCCCTGCACCTGGCCAGCTTGAGAACACTGAGACCTTGAAACCCCCCCACCATGGCTGGCTGTACAGTAAATATCTTCACTAATTCAGACACCAGAGTCTGACACAAATACAGCTTTCCCAAGCATTAGGAAAGAAATTAGTCCTGTGTCGCTCACACCAGGACAGGTGCTCACTTCGCTCTGGTGGACGTTCATGAGCCCCCCAGTCAGGTCTGGGCACCCAGCGCTTCCCAGCATGGAGCCCTGTCTGAGCAGTGAGCGATTGCACCTGGAAATTCTCAGCTGCGTCCCAAGAGGTTCATAAAACCCCCACAAATTCCTGCACCTGGGACAGAACTGCCCCTGCGTCGGTCCTGTCTGGGACCGACTGGCTGGAGAGCAGCTCTTGGACAGCAAGTTGGCCGTGAGTCCTCGATGTGCCCTCGCAGCAATGAAGACCAGCTGTGGACTGGACGGCACTTGTGAGAGTGCAACCACCGGGTCAAGAGAAGAGATTCTTCCCTGCAATCAGCAAGTGTGTGACTGCATCTGGAGCACTTTGTCCAGCTTTGGATCCTTCCATGCAAACAAAAGTCATCTTGATAAACTGGAGCAAGTCCAGGTGAGACCACGAAGACAGTCAGGTGGTTGGACCTCACAACATACAAGGAGAAGCTGAAGCAACTGAGGTCTTTTAACCAGAAGAAAAGGTGGCAAAAGAGGTTTCTAATTAAAGTCTTCCAATACCTGAAAGACGTTACAGATAAAATGGAGTCAGGCTTATCAGAGATGAAAAGATAAGAAGATGGGTACAAAAGTTGCAGTAGGGGAGAACTCGGACAATAAAGGAAAAATTCTTTCTCATGGAACGGAGGACCTCAGTCTTTGGAAATTTTAAAAACTCCATGGGATAAGGCTGGAGAAACCTGGTCTACGTAGACCTTAAGGCTCTGAGCCAGTTACACGGTCTGAACTGTACAAATTAATTTTGCACAGGCACACTTAACCTGCTGGGGGAGAATAAATAAAGGCAGACAGTTCAACTCCAGAACGTGTATGGAGTCAACCCCTCACCCAGACCCTCACAGACGTGTCCCCACATACTGCCACAGGCATCAGGGGGTCTGTCCGCGCCAGGGGACCCACAGTAACGCCAGCTCAATTCCCAGCTGTACTAATGAGTACGGGCAGCCTTCCAAAAGAAAATCATTTATTAGGTTATTAGTCTGAGATAAATCTGTGCTGTTACGTACTTCAGGCACAGGATGCTGGATGCACCCAGTGCTTGTTCTTCAGATGGGAAGCGTGTTTACTCTTAAGGACACTGTAGGTTTCAACCATAAAAACTTGTTTTCCGTTTCACTTTCTACCCTTGACAATTGAGATCGGTAAGTGCTTCAGTACAACCTTTCTTGTATATCTGCCACTGCTGGGAGTTCTCAGAGGTGCTTAATCTTTCAACTGACTGATTTTCTTGCTTAAAGTACACAAAGATGTTAGATATGTCATTAAAATAATTTAAAAGTGGGAACACATGTGTCTTTTTTTTTTTTTAATTGGATAGGGCATTCTGTGGAGAATCAGCCACCCAGAGTCTGCTGCACAGTATTTGCTCCTGCTGAAGTGCGTATCAGACGTGTGGAGGCAGGAGTGATGGGTGGTGTGCTCCTGACATGGGGAGGGAGAGTGCACATCCCCATGGCTTTATAACGTGTCCATCATAGCTTCATGATCTGGGAGTATTTATGGCATCCCATTGAAGCAAACCGTTTAACAACCACTCCGTTTGGAAGTGTTGGGTGACAAGGTGATGCCGAATGCCTGATCCATTCACCCAGTCTTTCTCCATCATCCAGGGAAAGGACACTGCCTTCCCCAGTCCTCCTGAGCACAGAACAGTGTTGACTCTCTTGGCATGGCTTTGGGCTTTTTGCTCTGCTCCAGATACAGAGGTCAAGTGCAGGGTGGCCCAGCTGTTACCCTGGACAGCCCCAAAACACATCGCTTCCATGCCTTATTATCTCCTTTACCATTTCTTGACCTTCCTTTTAACTGCCTTTGGTATTTCTCCACTTCAATCTTCTCCCAGGTGAACAAGTTGCCTCTTATTACTTTGTTCTCCAGCGGCCCCAGTTCTGCCACATCACTGTCCAAATTTGATATTTCTGATAATGATGACCTAAGTCATCCTGACCTTATGTGGGATTACTGAGTAGGCTACTGAGGTACGGCTTGCCTGGAGAGGTTATACTCCCCAAGGCATCCATGAAAAACAACTGGGTAAATGCTCATCCAAGGCTGTTGCAATCACCTGCATTTAGGTAGGATCCAAAGGAATTTAAGACTGCTTAGTTCAGTTCCTGGTGGCTTCATAACAGGTGACCGAATGGCTTCTTACTTGGTGAATAAAAAAAATGCGACTAATCACATAGGTTTAATCACAGGTTGAATTATTTCCTAGGCTGGGGTTTAATTCTTCATTACAGTACTCATTAGAAATACTTGAGCTAGATAGGTTACAACCTCGGTGGCCAAGAGAAAAAAAGTGTTGCATATTTAAGTTTTTCTGGAGCATGAACTTCTTCAGTGAGCAGTGGAAATACAACACACTTCACCAAGTAAATTATGTGATAAATCGTGGAATAAAAGAGCATGGAAAATGATTTAAATTAATATGAATATTAATTGCTTCTGTCTTCACCTGGAAATATGCATTCAATTAGTAACAATGGCATGCACAGCATAATGAGTTAATCTATTTTATGGTGAGCAGTTAGCAAAAGTACTTTATGTGCTGCGGTGCCACGGGGAGAAGCTCTTCCTTGGCACGAGGTCCCCGAGGATGCCCCTGCAGATCTGTTTCTTTTTTCTGCTGTAGATGATGGGGTTCAGCACGGGGGGAACCAGCAGGTAGATGTTGGCCAGGAGGACGTCAACAAGATGGGAAGCACATCTGCTGAAATGATGAACCATGGACAAGCCAACCATGGGGGTGTACAGGACCAGGACTGCCAGGACATGGGACAGGCGGTTCTTTAAAGCCTTGGGAAGCTCCCTCTGGGATGTGATGCTCCCAACTGCCATACAGGTCATAATATAAGACAAAACAATGAGCAACGGGTCTGGTACCACTATGAGGATGACCGCATCTAACCCGTACGTGCTATTGCATGTGATGTCCGCACGTACCAGCTCCATCAGGTCCTGGTGCAGGCAGTAGGCACGGCAGAGCATGTGGGATGGGCAGAAGGGCAACCTTCTCCGCAAGAAGAGTGGTGGCAGCACTCCTAAGAGACATTTGCACCGAGCAGCCAGCCCAATCTCGGCCATCCTGGCACCAGTGAAGATGCAGGAGGCTTTCAGCAGATAGCAAGGTGGCCACATACTGACCAAAGGCCACGGCCAGAAGCACCGAGGACTCCATGAAAGACAAGGAATGAACAAAATAAAGCTGAGCAAAACAGACATCAAAACTGATTTCCTTGTAGTTGACCCAGAAAACACACATCACAGTTGGTGCCGTAGACAGAGAGAAACCCAAATTGGTGATGGCCAGCGTGGACATGAGCTCATCGAGGCTCAGAGCGCTCCCGATGACAAAGAGGATCGTGCAGTTCTCCGTGAGGGATGTGGTGCAAATGCAAATGCAAACAAAGGGGATAGAGAGCCAGGGGTGGGCAGCCTCCGGCCCCGGGATGCCCGCCAGGACAAACGTGTAACAGGAGGAGCTGGAGGGACCAGGGAACATCTACACTGAAACAAAAAATCCCCTCAAAGAGTAAGTGTGCTTCCCACAAACCAGAAAACAGACATACGCACACTTACATATGCAGGTGATACAAATTTCATAAATTACCCAGGTTCATAGCAGTGGTTAATGAATGTGCTGCTCATTATTTCTCCCTTTTCATTGATAACTATGGGATAAAATATTCATGAATGAGAGAAAAATCTAGACAAAAGCATCAAGGAATTCTGAAACTGATCAGCTACCTCAACATGTTAGAAGCTCCTAACAGCAATTTTTCTTTAAATGCTACTGGTTTAAAGTCATAAATCATGATTAATTCACATGTGTCCACCCAGCAGTGAGCTGGGCTTTTCTAACCCTTATGATCCTCCAGATGTTGTCTTGGCAAGTGGATTACAGTACTGAGGATGTTTTAATTTTTTTCATGATAGATATGACTTGTTATTCAACAAAGCCTGCAACTGTTTTAGTCCAATAAATAAGAAACAAATAATGCATTGAAAAAAAGTGAAATATAAACGTAATGCAAATTTCACCTGAGGTACCAGCAGAAAGAGTGAGCTTTCAGAGAAAGAGACCTACAGGAATAAATCTCGTGGCGGTGCGGAGTCCTCCATGTGTGACATGTGGAATTGCCTGGACAAGGCAGCCAGTGGTTGTGTGTGAGACGGAACCGGAGGCGCAATGCTCGCTGCCTACTCTCTCCTGAATGGAAACCCTGGAATCTCTGCGTGATGACTGTTACCGCTACAAATGAGAGATCTTTCCGGGGAAACGGAGGTCCAGAAACTTCAAGAAGAGTGATGGCAAGGAACAATGTGCAAGACCAAACCTTGTGGGGTTATATAGAACTGAAGAGACTATTTCAGTTGGAAGGAACCCACAATGATCATCTAGTCCATATCAATGGAGATATTTTTTTTTCTTATTCTCTGGGGAAATGAGCCTCTTACTGAATGACTTATTTAGTTTAGACTACGTGATTGGCAAAAGAAAAGCTGAATTGATCTAAAAATTGCCCACCAGTCGGTGCGTGGTTGACAGTGATGACTCTTCAATATAACCCACAAGCACATCGTGACCCAGTGACTGAAAACTGAAGTTACACAGAAGTTGGATGAAATGAGACACTGCTAGTTTGCAAATCTGAAAATAAAAAAAGGGCAGATGACAAATTCTTCATCTGTTGGAACCGTAAAGCTAAGAGCAGAAATTCTTCCGGGATGCTTTGCCTGAAGCCCATGTGATGGGCTTGATGAGTAAATTGGTTATGAAATTCTTCTGGAAGTGTGATGCAGGATGTCAGAACAAATCATCACAGTGATCCTTTCTTGATCTAATATTTTCTGACTCTCCTGTAACCAGGAAAAAAAAACCCCACATGAATTAACATATTAATTAGAACAGAGAGAAGGGATTAAACACTATTTCCTTACTTTGCCCTTGAGCACCATATAGCAAACCCTGTAAGTGCCAGGGTCAGGCTCTGCAAGTGCCACCTGAGCCATGGAACCTCACGGCAATGCTCCTGCCCTTTGCGTTTCAGAAATTTACCAAATTCTGCGGCCTCTGAGGCTCAGCTTGGACTGCGGTGAGAAAGCCCAAGCCAGACTCACCCAGTCCACAAACAGGCTCATGAGATCCTGGAAACCCCCCAGGGACCTTCAATAAAGGGACTGGGGGGAACGGACAGAAACGATGGGGCATCTGAGTCACATCTGCCTTCAGCTGGCGAGCGCTGGGGATCGAGTGCCCTCTGTGCAAGGAGCTGCACAGACACACGGGTTTCCCAGGGAAGCTGTGGCTGCCCCATCCCTGGAGGTTCAAGGCCAGGTTGGCCGGGGCTGGGAGCAGGCTGGTGTGGTGGGAGGTGTCCCTGCCCAGGGCAGGGGGTGGCACTGGGGGGGCTTTAAGCTCCCTTCCCACCCAAACCCTGCTGTGATTCTGTGATTCTGTGTCGCTCTCGCGCAACACAAGGCAGCGCTGGCTCTAAACAAGTCTCTGGAGCCCAGGCTGAGCCTGTGCCTGTGCAGAAGGGACACTGCAGCCTGCCGGGTGACGCCACCTGCGGCGTGTCGGGTGCTGAAGCCCATGGTGGGCAGAGCTGTGGCCAGTCCCACCTGCCCTTGGCTTTGCATGGCATTTAAAGTTCACTCCTGTGTTGTGGCCGGGTGAGGCTGGTGGATTTAACGGCTCTGACCACCAGCGTGGGTGGTTTGCTGCACAGAAACGTGTTACACGTCTCCGCTCTGCCGCCAGGCTGCCGCGGCTTGGGCTGGATTGGCCCCACCGGGCAGAACAATGGATGTGCTCTCTGTCCTGCCCCGCTTCGAAGGGAGGCGGGAGAGAGGGAAAAAGAGAGACTTGGGAGTTTAGAAGGAACTAAACTACTTCAATGAAATATTAATAATAAAATAAAAAGGAAATAATGAAAGGAAATAATGAAATAATGAAAAGGACCTGGGGGTCCTGGTGGACAGTCGCCTGAACACGAGCCAGCGTGTGCCCAGGTGGCCAAGAAGGCCAATGGCATCTTGGCCTGGATCAGGAATAGCGTGGCCAGCAGGAGCAGGGCAGTGATGGTGCCCCTGTACTCAGCACTGGTGAGGCCGCAGCTCGAGTGCTGGGTTCAGGTTTGGGCACCGCAGTATCGGAGAGACTTTGAGGTGCTGGAGTATGTCCAGAGAAGGGCAACGGAGCTGGGGAGGGGTCTGGAGAACAAGTCTCCTGAGGAGCGGCTGAGGGAGTTGGGATTGTTCAGCCTGGAGAAGAGAAGGTTGAGGGGAGACCTTCTCACTCTCCACAACTCCCTGAAAGGAGGTTACAGCCAGGTGGGGTCAATCTCTTCTCCCAAGGAACAAGCGACAGAACAAGAGGAAATGGCCTCAAGTTGTGCCAGGGGAGGTTTAGGTTGGATATTGGGAAAAACTTCTTTACGGAAAGGGTTCTCAGGCATTGGAAGAGGCTGCCCAGGGAGGTGGTGGAATCGCCGTCCCTGGAGGTATTTAAAAGCCGGGCAGACGTGGTGCTGAGGGACATGGGTTAGGGGTGGTTTTGGCATAGGTTTGTGGTTGGACTCGATGATCTTGAAGGTCTCTTCCAACCCAAGTGATTCTGTGATTCTATGAAATATATGCAAAACCGTATCAAGCTCCCAGGATGACAATCACGTCACCACCAGGTGCTGGAGAAGTCCCAGACTGGGCTCAGTAAAAGATGGGAACTGGGTTCTGGACCTGGATTTAGGACTGGGATCAAAGAGTCCTTCTTGGTCGCTAGACATTGAAGAAAGAGCCCCGACCCATTGCTCCCTCAGCTTTTATCCTGAGCATGAGGCAGATGGGATGGAACACCCTGTTGATCAGGTTTGGGTCACCTGTCCTGTCCGCTCCTCCCCACAGGTGGGACCCCACTCTACGCTTTTCCACTTCCCACCCTCCAATGGGGCACATAACGGAGTCGGCTGCCCTTGGCTGTGAGAGCAGTAAGTACCAGCAGGAGCCTCTCTGCATCCCATCCCTGGGCATCAGCCATAAACACGGGTCTCATCACTCAGCGCCAACAGTTTCTGCACAATGTGCTGGTAATTGCAGCAGTTAGACGACACCTAGCTAAAAAGCAAAGTTACTGAACAAAAACGGTCCTGTTTTACCTCAAACCAAGACACAAGCAGAGATGGGCTGTGGCGTGGGTAGCAGTAATACAGTTCCCACCCCCAATCTGTTTCCCCCATTTTGTGTCTTACCCGCTCTGCAGCATCTCTCCACCACTCATTTGGAGGAAGCCCATGCCCACACTGGTTTAACACGGTGGCGGCTGGACCCTCCAAGGACAGCAATGGCCCCATGCTCGTACGTGCAGTGACCCAGCACCTGCTCCCAGCCCTGCTGGAGGAGAAAATGGGCAAAGTTTTTGCAAAACACACTGTGAAATGTTGACCAGATCCTGGCCGGTCCTCTCACAGGCTGTCGCAAGCTTGCACATGGATCCTGCTTTTTTTTGGTTCTTACTACAAAAGTTCTTCCTCCAATGCATTCACCAAGTGTCACATTCACAAAGGCATGGGTAGGAAATGCAGCGTTGTCTTCTCTGGCCCCACAGTCCCCACCACCTTGCTTGCCCTTTCTTCCTCCTGTGTCAAGGGCTGTTTGCAGGAGCTCTGGTTATGGAACAGATTTTCTTATAACAGCTCAATCGACCAAAATGGGTGACCCTTTCCTGGATGAGGTCTGCACGCCGTGCTGATGCTGACTGGGGACCCGTTCCACCCAGCACAGCTCAGGGGTTCCAGTGTCTGAAAGGACGTAAGGTTATCTATGGTGTCCTCTACTGCTTTATAGTGTTAGCGCTAATAATTAGCATTTTAAATGGTGCTTTACAGGCTCTGAGTGCCTTTCCGGCACTGGGATCACCACATATGAGCAGCTCCTCGCGCAAAGCTCCTGCCTGCAAGGTGAGGAGATGCAGTGGCAAGGAGGTTGTTTCACCACCGTTGTCCAGGGCGAGATGACAGCAAGGGACTCCCACGTCCCAGACGCCACGGGCTGATGTCCTGTCTCCTCACCACACACTCAGTGATGCTCCCTGGGGCTGGAGGACCCCGCTAGGCTCCAGGCAGCTTCTCTCTGTCCTTGGTTAGGGATGGGAGGTGGTGTGGGTGCAGAATGGTCCGCTGCTCCTTGGGGAGGTGAGCGGCCCCAGAGGGAGCTCGGTGCTTGTCGGGGAGAGCGGGAAGGTCCATCCGGCCGACACTGGGACCTGGCAAGGCTCAGGAAAGGCACAAGCACATGGCAAGCAGAGGGGGATCATTTCTCTGCTAACGTCTATCGATCTAAGGCTCCGACAGTTCCTGAACCAAGAGCAGTGTTTCATGTTGGATATTCCTTAATGAATTCTTTTTTTTTTTTTTTTTTTTTTTTTTGGGTTTTTTTTTCCTGTGGGTTTGTCTTACTGCTTGGCTGAGCCCCTGCAGAATTTTGGTGTTTGCAGTTCACTCTGACAAAATGTTCCAAAGCTTAATCCGGTTGAGTGAAAAACAGTTCCTGTAATTGGTTTCAAATTTGCCACCTGCTATTTTATTTAATGCATCTTAGCTCGTGTATTAAAAGAGACAGTGAGCAATTACACCTGAATGTCCTCCTTGAGTCACTCAAGATTTTACAGAGCCCTTCCATCCCTGTGCAGTCATCTCTCCTCCAGACTGGAGGCTCCTGGTTCTCCCAGCTCTTCCTTGCATAGAAATTATTTTAGGCCTTTGATTGTTTTTTGTTGCCTCTTCCCAAAGTCCTTCTAGTCCCTGCAAGGATATGTGGCAGGTGAGAGCATCTGCTGTGTTGAGGTTGTCAGACCTCTGCAGGTCACGGGGAGGAGTAAGCAGCAGGGAAGGACACAAAACACAGAGGAACAAACCTGACAGACAGTGGAGACAAGAGCAAAGACTGGAACTCTTCGGCCAGCAGTTGACAGCCATTAGGGAGCTCCAAGCTCAGCTTTGGAGAGGGTCACCCTGGCCTTTGTAGCTGACAAGAAGCGGGAGACGAAGGAGGTGAGGATTTGGGATACCTGAGGATCCTGTGGGACTACGCAAAACTGATGAAGGAACCCTGAGAGGAGGGGCCAAAGGTGGGAAAGGGGCGCTGGGGAGCACAGGGGAAATCAGCGGGGCTGAATAAGCCCCACGGAGGTGGCACACTGCGGGATCCAGCCTGCCCCGTGTTTCGGCATCCTGACAGCGGCGGTCGCAGCTCGGTGGTGCCCCGGACCCGTCCGGCAGGCGACCGGCACCCACGGGCGCCCGCAACTCCCCGCTGTGGGCAGTGAGGTCTGTCGAAGGCTGCGCAGGACCATGGGAGAGCTACGGGTCAGAGCAGGAGCCCTGCAAGATCACTGTTTTCTGTCCGAGCATGTCGAGAGGATACGCGGTCTCATGTACGCCGTCCCCTCCGTGCTGCTGGTCTCCAGTCCTGGTGTGGGCACGGTGTTCCTCAGCCTGGCCACATTTTCCTGGAAAAGCTGTGTGTGCAGCTTACCCCTGCACTAACCTCACCATTTCTGGGATGAAAAGGAATCAGATCTAGGAGAAATCACTGAGAATACTAAGAATCCTACTTCCTAACATACCGTTAACATACTGTTCCTGAAATATTTCCTTGAGCATTCCCTTCATCGTTAAAAGCCACACATAAGTCCTGGGTCCCCATCCAAAGGCACTTTCCATACCGTTTTTTGGTGGACTTGGGCTTACAGTCACACAGGGAAACAGCCTGTGTGACAGGTATTTGGTATGTGACAGAAACCTTTCTCATCTGGTCGTTACCCCACACGCTCTCTCTGTCCATTAATGTACACTGCGTTGAACCCAGCAGCTTGTTTTTCTCCAAAGCATCTTTCAAAAAGTTATTCAGTCAAATTCTAAGAAGCTCAAAAGCTGGAGAATTCAGCATGCTCCTAATGCTTCCACTGACTTCTTCCAGCGGTTGAATATCACCAATGCAGAACATGCACCTGCTTACGGGGATTCTGAAGAAAACTGCTCTTTGACCTCCGCCCCGGGACTCTTTCATGACGTGTTCATTATCCACCCAAACGGGTGGAAAGCGAACTCGCCCAGTGAAATCCCTCCCCGGCGGGTCCCTTTTGAACTCTGCAGAGAAGGTAGCGAGCTGCTGTGCCGATCTCCGCAGCGTGGGTACAAAAGCAGAGTGAGATCAGTGTGGCTGCTGGGCTTTGGGAGTCGCAGCGAGGGGAACGAGAGAAGTGCTTGGGTTTGGTGTGATGCGTTGCATGAAAAAACATCCTCGTGGGGAGGAACGAGTGAGCCTTGTGACTGAAACGAGATGAAAAAAATCAGATTCCCACTCCCCCGAGCCCTCTCATCCTCGGTTCAGTCGTCTTTCTGCCTGAGAGCACCTTCTGCGCAGACGGAGGAGGTCAGACAGCGTGGGCACCGCGGCGAGTCCAGCCTGCACAAAGCCTGGCTCCCCGGAGCTGGCTGCCGGAGTGCTCCCCGCTTCCCGGGAGACACGCTGCCTGCCGAGAGCTCCGTGCTGCCGCACCACGCCAGGCGCTGGCAGGAGGGCTGCTCGGCCATGCCTCTGCTAAGCACAGCAACGGCCACGCACCTGCAGACCCCGCTCCCCGCCGGGCGCCAGTCCCGTGAGGCTGGTGCCCTGCGCCCGCGCTGGCGGGACGCCCGCGGCACAGCGGGGAGCTCACCTCTGCTCACGGCGCGTCCTGCCAGCGGCGCGCAGACCATCCCGTGGTTTCTCCAGGCTGCCCTCAGCGCCGGCACGCAGCAGGAGGCGGGTGGGATGCGGAGCCCCCTGGGGTCCCCGCCGCTGGGTGCAGACACACCTGCAGATCACAGAAACCCACCTGCGGTGCCCGAGAAGTGCCTGGGGTGCCTGAGCTGCAGCGGAGGAGATCCCATGGAGATCTGCAGAGGCGTTGGTGCCCGGACAGCCGCCCAGCTCCCCAGGCACCCGGGATTTTGGCTGCGCCGAGGTGCCCCCCAGACTGCACGGACAGTCTTGGCTGGACCTGGGTGCGTGTGCGGGCAGGGGACACACAGACACGGCGACAGACCCACCTTCCGGCTGAAGGAGCAGAGACAGACAAGGTGGCTTTGCGGCTGCCGGTGGCCACAATGGGGCCTTTGCTGGGTGTCCCTTTGCGTGTTTGAAGCACATCGAGGAGGTGGGATGCCAGGTAGATCTGTCCCAGCTGCAGCCATCTCTTGGGCAGAGATCGGGCAGTTTGGGACCTGAATGTCTCGGTCCAGAGTTGCTCTTTCGGGTAGCTATTTTGTTTAGGAACTTTTTCACCTTGAACTGGTATCACCTCACCAAGGCAAGAGGGATATTGGCATCTTAAATGCATTCTTTTAGCATAGATGTGAAAAACACGTGCATCAGCCACATCACTCATCTGGCACAGGGCGGACTGCCTGCCTCCTTTATGGTTATGGGGGAAAATAAGCACTGCTGAGGGATTGCTTGGCCCATCCCAAGCTGCGCCGCATGGACCAAGCTCCAGGCAGTGCCCGACTCTTCCCCGTGGTGACTATGTGCAACTAGACAGACATCTTTTAGAGGCTTATGGAATTTGGCCCCAAACAAGTGAGTTTTTCCCAAGGCCTTTTCCCCTCATTTTGCTCTCTGATTGTTATTTCAAACATAGCTTATTGACAGGAAAATGAGTGCACAGCACCTGCCACAGCGATGCAGAAGCCTCACAAGCTGGCGCTCTCATCCCCAGCACAGCTCACAGACATCGGTGGGTCTACGCACCACAAACGTGTTTGTTCCTGTTTCCAGCCTGTTTGTTCGAATCGGTGACTTTTACAATCTGCCTAAGGTGCATTCAGCTGCGACGGAGTAAGTAGCTCCCCAGTGTGATCCAGGAGAAGAGCCACTCTAAAAAGCAAAATGTGGGAAGCAGAGCACAGTGGAGTTGGACTGTCAGTGTCCGGGACTAGGGAAACCTCCGGGAAGATGCCAGATGGCACCAGGGGAAAAAAGAAAAAAAAAAAGTCTCAAAACCAGGGCACATTCACATTGTTCCCAGGTTTGTCTTTTTAACCACATTCCCATTTTGGCAATCGAGACCTTCACTTTTGCTGGGCTGGAATTCACACCCTCCGAGGTTGTTCTGTGACCCAAAGTGAAGCAGGTAGTCACAGAGTGTATGGCTGCTCCTGGAGCAACGAATGTCAGTGGTTTTGCATACGGGATACTGAAGATTTGGGCCGTATTCAATAACCCAAGTGCTCGTGCACCTGCCGTGGCAGCCAGACCGGCAGCTGCTGGTGCGAGCTGACAGAACCAAGGGAGACGCTTCCCTGCTACGTGTTATATCTGTCAAGGGACGCGCAGTGCGGAAGCAAACCAATCTGACAAGAAAATAGAAGCGATGTTAAATAGTATGATCATGTCTAAGACAGTGGGGTGAGTTTCCTGAAGCTCTTCCTTGGGTACAGAACACCTGCTTTTGACCACTTTCAAATTCAATGCTTAACTGCTACTTTTGCCTCTCCTTCCAGGTGCAGGGACATACCCAGGATGATCTGTGTCCAGGTGGTCAGCATGATGTGGGATTTTATTATCCAATTCATCTCATAATTATCCCAAATTCTGAGGGGGGAAAAAACCCCACCTTATGGGGGCCCCAATGACATTTATTGTTGACCTCTGTAGCGCCCCCGACACTAACAGCCATCAGATCAAGGTGACTCATCCGTTCGAAACAGGATGGCTTCCACATCAGTAATTATTTCATCTGCATTCATCAGGAGGACAGTTTTGCTGTTGGGAGCAATGGATTCAGCATTAGAAAGTGGTTGTGTATAATTTTTTGAAAAGCTAATGACTTTAATGCTGGGCCATTTTTACCTCCAGCAAACAACAACCGTTAGTGACGCACGTTTTCTGAAAAATGTGGTTTTATCAGATGTTAGCTGCTGACCCTGCCTTTTGTTTCAGAAGAGAGATAATTTCTTTCATTAGCTGAAAGGATGTAGTTGGAAGGTGAAGTTTGCAGAAAAGCCTTCTTTCTATAAAACGCATGGATGTAAATAACATCCTCTGATCTCACTTTGCTACTGCCCCTTCTCTGCTTTTAGGGGTCCTCGCGGCTTCACACCCCTTGTCTACATGGGGGATTCTGACGGAAACTCCCAGTGCATCCAGTAATAACATTTCTGCTTGAAGACAGCCAGGTCCTCAGAGCGAGCCTGGAGGAGAGACTCACAGGGCGCAAAGTCTGGCTTAACTCCAGGATGTTCAAGAAAAACAAACAAATGCACTTTTATGTTTAAGAGCTGAGAAACCCAATCTGCCTGTGCAGTTTGCTGACGAAAACACAGGAAGGCCAAGAGGGACGGTGGATCTCTACCAGGACCCAAGTATTTATTATTACTTAATTCATACCGAGGAGTTCAAATCCCCATATCACTGCTTACTGGAGATCAACGTACCACCAGGCAGAAGATGCTTTCCTCTGTGTAGACAAGGAATATCGAAACACACATACAACAAATGAGGTGCATGGGATGGGGGTAGAAAATATACATCCAGCGTGAAATTGTTGATGGAAAGGTGAGAAGCAGGAATAGAGGGAAGCTCAAGAGAACTTGTCATCCATCTGCCGCCCTGAAAGACAACATCTTACCCAAACCAACCCAGAAAGGTATTTAGTAAATCTGCTCTGACATTCCTCGATGTTATTCTTAGACCCATATCTGGCCAAAAAGGCTACTGCTGCTCACCTTGTCATCTCTTGTACTTCCCAAGGATTTCTTGCAAAGGTGCTGCCTATTCCATTTCTGTTTTAAAAAAAATAATATAAACCTCCCTACAGATTAATATTACTGCCAGCTTGATACCAGCGTTTACTGACATAAATCCTCCCATTCCTACCAGCCCAGCGGTGTGAACGGCATTTCTCATTTCACATCCAACGTGTCAGGACAGTTCTGAATTTCAACCA
The DNA here is from genome assembly GCA_013398295.1 of Chionis minor. Classification (NCBI taxonomy): domain Eukaryota; kingdom Metazoa; phylum Chordata; class Aves; order Charadriiformes; family Chionidae; genus Chionis; species Chionis minor. Next base: position 34,223 of record VZSF01006459.1, read on the forward strand.
TTTTCCCCCCATTGTACTCTCAATCTTGCTGCCTTGTTCTCACTGACGAATTAATAAGCAGTCTCCCTATCCGACCACCAGAAGGATGCTGGAATTACACCAAAAATTGTAAATCGGCAGAATAATAAAGAAGATGTCAGGCTGGTACATTCATATGGAATACACTGATTAATGGCCAGATCTTTTAAGCGAGATTAGATCTACGTGCCCAAAATGACATGACAATGACTACATTCAGACCCAGAGAAAAACCTCTATTTCCTTAAAAGCTCATTAATGAAAAAAGTGAATAACTGCAGAAATAAGAGAGCTTCCTTCAAATCCCTGTTTGCTTCATCTTTGACAATGAATAATTGATAACTTTTCCTTGAAAAAGGCTTTTTTCCAAGGAGTTTTGCCTTCACTTTGTGGCAATTTAATTTAGATCACTTTTTCCTTTCTTGTTTTTGAATATCTTATGTAAAATGTGTCCAAAGCATAATTACAGTCAAGGCAGATTTAATTTTCTGTTTCTTCCCTGTCAGCAAGGCATGTTACCCCGTCTAAAGGAAAAATTAGATTGCTTTGTCACAATTTGTTCCTAAGAAATTCACAGTCACTGCTACTTACTTCCTTGACATGCCACGCGTGCTCCATAAATATTTGGTTTGTCTGTTTCAGTATTTTTCAGGCAATAAATGTTAATCTGACTGGTTTCCTAATTCCCTATCACTTCCTTACCCTTTTCCACCTTTCTGAAGTCAGCCTAGGGCTGACCTTCTTCCAGTTTGGTTTTCTTTCCCATTTATCACTCTCGGAGACATCTGCCAACAGCCTTTGGACTGCCCCTGCCTGCTCTAGTCTACGGGGAATGTCACCCTACCCTTACACTGCCCTTGTAATTTAAAGTCATCTGTTTTCTTAACTTTTTTCCCCCCCATTTCCCCTGATTTCTTAACTTGCTGTTGACGTTAGAGTATTTCAGGGGAAAATAATTTGTAAATTAAAAAAATAATAAGTGTCATGCATGTTCATATCATTCATCATTCAATATGCTTCCCTAGCATTTGAATAACAAAGCAATTCTTACATTAATCTATTTGTCTAACTAAATGCAAATTGCTTTTTGCTTTCCCCCTCCTTTCTGTTTTTGCTTTGTATGCTCTTGCTGTTTCTCTCTGTAAATCATTACTGGTTTGACCAGGCTCAAAAAGCTCATGTTTTTTCCTCATGCTAAGGATCACTGCAAAGGTGGTGATTTATGCATGATGACTTTTAGTGCCCTTCTTGCTTATTCATTCTACTGATGGGGTTGGGAAAAAAAAAAAGACTCCTTTTATTGTATCTTTAATGAACTGCATAGATGCCTGAAAAATATTCTCTTAGATATTTCCCTCATGAGATATTGTTATCTCAGTTTTACCAAGTCTACTTCGCTGAAGTTTGGTGCTTTCAACTAAGAAAAAACCCAAACAAGCAAACAAAAAAAAGGCAAATAGCCCCCTTACAGCATAAAGATCTTTATAAAGTTGTAGTTCTGTTCAGGAGCTCTCCTTCTTTCCTTGAAATAATTACCATGGACACCATGGGAAATTTAACATTCCCATACATGCCTACAGAGCTCTTGTTTGGGCAAAGCCGTAAGCCCTGGACAAAAGTTAAATATCACATGGGAGTGAGAGGTATTTTGGGACAGAGCTGAGACCGAACAGTTTCCCTTCACCTTGCTACCAAATTCTCCCTCTCTATTTGCAGTTGCGCACCTCCGGCTCACCATTCCCTCCTGCTCCGGCACGCCGTGGTCCTGGCTGCCACCACCATTCTGCTCTGGACAACCCTTGCAGGGCACAGCCTGCCCGAGACTCCGGGCACCATCCCCGCCATGCTGCCAGTCTCCTTCTCAGCTCCAGCAACAGCCCCAAAATGTCGCTCACCTGATGACCCGGGTCTCTGCAGAACTTTGCAGACCAGCTGCCTTCTCCTTTTCCACCCATTGGTTTGGGCACACCGTTCCTCAGCCTGTTCACATCTGCCTGGAGAGCCCGTGAGTGCAGCTTCTGCCTGCACTAAGCCCACCATTTCTGAGATGAAAACCAATCAGATCTGGGAGAAATTGCTGAAAATACTCAACCCTTAGAATTTGTAATCGTAGAATCATAGAATCGTAGATAAGTTGGATTGGAAGTGACCTTTGAAGGCCATCTAGTTCCAACCCCACCTCCCACTAGACCAGGTTGCTCCACCTCTAGGGATGGGGCAGCCACAGCTTCTCTGGGCAACCCCAGCCAGGGGCTCCCCACCCTCACAGCCAGGAATTTCTGCCCAATATCTCACTGAAATGTGCCCTCTTTCAGTGTAAAACTGTTGCCCCTCATCCTATGGCTCCATACCCTGATCCAGAGTCCCTGCCCAGCTTTCCTGGAGCCCTTTGAGAGACTGGAAGGTCTTCCTGGAGTCTTCTCTTCTCCAGGCTGAACCCCCCCAGCTCTCCCAGCCTGCCCTCCCAGCAGAGGGGCTCCAGCCCTCATATCATTTTTGTGGCCCTCCTTCTCATCCTGCAAAGTCTCCAGTGATGATCCCATCCTTTCAGAAAGCCACACAAACCAAAGCACCACCTCCAAAACAGCCAGATCCATTGATGTTCTCCTTCCACACCCCAGAAAACCACCTGCAGAGCCAGGTTTTTCCAGATCTGCCCCAGTCCAGGGCACTTTGGCTCTCCCCAGCGGAGGGAGCTGCAGTGGCTCATCTGCAGTCGGAGGCGAGACGGGCATCGCCTGCCCCACGGCAGCGCTGCAGGAGGGTGCCCAGGGGACACCCACCCTCCCTGCTCAGGCTGCTGCGGACGTGCTCGCTGCCCTTTCGTCTTCTCCTCGCCCTCAGCAAACCTTTCTTTGACGTCTCCGCTGCACTGGCATTTCTCTGAATATCTTGGCATTTCCAGAGGAGTCAGTGTGCAAGAGCAGCCCCCGTTTTCCCAACACCCCATTCACCTTGTCCCGACACCCACTGGCTGCCCGGCTGCCCTCCTGAGACCTGGTCTTACTGCCTTGAATGGGGCTTTTTTGGTGTGTGTTTTTTCCTTTTCCTTTTCATCCGAGCTCACTGCCCAGCTTGAGCCCGACTGCAGGCTCAGATTTTTTTCTGGGCTGAGATTTTCAGAGCCCGTTTGGTGGCTGCGCTCGTGGTGCCCCAGCGCAGGGGGCCAGGGTAGACCCACAGCGACAGCACGAATCTCTCAGACCCGTTTCTCCAGGCAGTCGCTCGGGCGTCCCAGCGCAGTGGGTCTCTCTGGAAGCTGCTACCAACCCTCCGTCTGCCCTATGCCTGTTTCCCAGACGCCTGGTCACTCTGATCCAGACCTCAGATCCCAGACCCCTCATCCTCCTCGCTCCCTGCTTCAGCCAGAAATTCACTGGTGACTTGCACGCACCCACAAACACACACATTCCTTTAGCAATTCCCAATAAGTCTTGCTGTCAGCCCTTCCACTAAACATCCCATGATAAATCCTGTACAGTCCCATAATTCTGTTGCTCAGTCCTCAAGTTCTCCTGTACACGTCCCACAAAAATCCTGTACCTATTCAGGCAACAATCCACTAATTTACATAGTGTCCTGGAGAGAGTTTCATCTGATGAATTGCTCCAGTTTCCAAAGAGAGACAACGGCTGAACCATTCCCCTCTGATGGTCTTAGGAGCAGTAGCTGCAGAAGAATGAGCCTGGCTGGTGCCCACCACCTCATCACTGCCCCCCGATCCCTCTCCGGCTTTAGTGTTTGCTTGAGCACACGCTGTCAGTCATCCTCGCCCGTGGGCTCAGCCAGCAGAGCCCCTCATGAATCACAGGGTATCCTTAACCTAGGAAGCATTTTCCCCCAGAAGATGCTCAGTGGGAAAATGTGTGTGTTTGAGATGTTGACTCCTGGCCAGAAGCACCAAGGACTCCAATAATGAGGATGAACGAGTTTAAAAGAAAAAAAAAGAATCGAACAAAATAAATATCAAGACTGACCTGCCTGGCGTCAAACCAGAATACGCTCATCACAGCTGGCACTGCAGACGGGGACAAACACCAACATTTGGGGGCCAGCACGAAGAGGAGTTGGTACGTGGGCTCATGAAGGCTCTGGTCAGTCCTGGTGACAAAGAGGACTGTGATGTTCACCAGAAGTGACACAGCACAAATGAAGGTGAAGGAAAGAGAAGCAGACGCTGACAGTTTCCAGCCCTGGGATAAAAAAAGAAATATCAAATAAATCAAGGCAGCAAATCTATGCAAGCACATGTAAATGTGACAGATGTGAAGTCAAAGCTGAAAGAATATAGATGTCAAATAGGGACATAGACCAGACACCACAAGCTTTAGGTCCTAGAGAGCCCAGCAGATGGGTGTTCAGTTGTCTTAAGGTAAGGTCACACAACAGAAGACATCTATAAAGCAGGTAATTTTGGGGTTCTCTTTCTCTGCGTTGGTCGAGCAGCAGCATTGTAACATAGTTTTCAGAAAGCGTATGCTGCTCATAAAAATAGTTCTGCTCATACTACATAGGGGAGGTTTGAAAAATGTACCTGTGCCACATCATTATTGTACAAAATTCTTAGTTCAGTGACTTGCACCAAGAGCTCTTGCAGTTTTCTTGCTCCAAGCGTTTGGACAAAGACTATGGTCTTGGCAGTAGGTCCACAGTCGGATGGGAAAAGCTCCCTTTTACACATTGGTCCTTGGGGTCCCCGGGGAGCACCGGCAGCACCCACAGAGCTTCCTACTGTCACTGCTGACCTTTCCTTCATCCCCCTGCTTTGGCCAGCACATCCCCCAACCAGCCCCCCCTCCAAGAAAACGAGGGGGCACATTGCAAGCTTGAGTTGCCAACAGCCCACAGCCCTGGCTATAGTCATAAGGGCAGGCAGGTACCTGGACCCCCTGCAGATGTACCATTCCCACCTCTCCCACAACGGGAACAACACTGCCAGCGACAGGAATTAGTACAAGCATCCAAAGCGGGGGGAGGTTCCTCCAGGAGTTTGCTCACGGAGCCTGTCCACGGTGAGGAGAGCACCGAGGCAGAGCAGCAGGATCCAGCAGGAAGGTGCATGAGGAAGAGCTCCTACTCCTAGCCTGATGCTTTCACCTTGCAGCCCTGACCTTCCTCAGGACCTGGTGGGCGAGCAGGGATCGGAAGAAGAGGGGGGGGGGTGTCACAGCCAGCACCCCCTCGCTGGTTATAACTGCTCTGTGACAGCCCCATGGGCAGCCCCACATCCCTGTGCCAGCACAGCCATGGTGTCCAGGACTAATCCAAAGTCACACGTGATGGCAAAGGAATCACCACCCAAACCTTCCCTTGGTTCATACCAGTACAGAAAGAACACAGACACTATTCGTTACCTGGAGGGGCAGCATGTAAGGTGTGTGTCCCACCCGCGGGCACCCCCCAGGCACACAGCCAGGGGAAAGCTGCTGGCTGCCAAAGTAGAGAAAGAACCAAACTGCTCCGTGCAGCTGAAAGACGCTGTCAGCCACGGCAAACCCCGATAAGATCAGTGCACGGACAGAACCCCTTGGCCCCTGCGTGCACCGAGACCTGCAATTCGTAGCTCCAGCTAAGTGATGACTCACGTAAGGAGTCATCAAGATGAGTGAGGTGATGGGCAGAGGCCCCAGAACAAGACTACAAAGGCAAAAATCAATTAGCTGGTGAGCTGCAGCGTAGGTGAGACGAGCTCTTTGCCGAAGCAGAGCCTCAGCCCTCCTGCAAGAGAGCTCCTCACCAGCACGGCCACTCCAGCAGAGACCTTCAGGCAGCTCCTCAGCCCCGGGGGGACAGTGATCAGCAGATGGGGGTGGGCAAAACCAGCAGGGCAATGCTGGGCCAGCCTGATGGGCAGAGGTTTCAAAATATTATGAGCAATGCAGTCAGAATTTCCCAGTTGCAGACTTGGCAGCCAGGGTCTGCTATGTAGAGGAGGACTCACAGATGGAGGTGGTGACTGCTCCAATAGTTAAGGATCCAAACCTTTGTAAGCTGGGCATTTTTGCTATTTGTAAAATTCTCTTCAGGTCTCTCCAGTTCTGAACTTCAAGAGATTTTCTTTGAAAAGAGGACCACTGAAATAATGAGTGAACGGTGATATTTAGCATGCTAGGATTAATGCAGAGATGATTGCAGAGTCAGAAAGTCTTTCAAAAGAAAAAACAAATCAAATACAGAGAATATCACAAGTGAAATATTTGACCTTTTAGCTCAACTCAAGGCTGAGCAGATGAACTGAAACTGTGATTAGAGATGGACAGCTGATCTAACCGACCTCTTCTCCTCAATGATGTCTTTTTCTAGAATAGCTTCATAAAGCAATTTTTTCCTAGAGTGAGTGATCCCAGAAATTAGCTTACCATTGCCAGGCATGGGAACAGCCCCAGCAGAACTGGAGAGATGTCCCAGGAGCAAGTGTTGACAACTGGAAGTTTCTCTTGGAGATGTTGGCTGTAGCATCACTCACGGCTAATCCCAAAGCAACTTTCAAAGGATAAAACTACATGGTTGGGAAGAGTGGGGTCAGGTCTCCCCCCAGGCACAGGCCTGCAGGTAGGGTTTTCACATTGCTGCAGGATGGGAGGATGTGACACCAGGCCCAAGGGGGATCCCAACATGCTTCTAAGAGACAAGTACTTGAGTATTTTTTAGACAGAGTGTCAGAGCCGACCAGAACCTGCAGAGACATCAAGCCCATGGACAGTGGGAGCTGCCTGGATGGGATTTTCCTTAGCCTTGAGCAGCTTTGCCTTTAGAGTGGTTTCATTTTTGGCCTTTATGGAGATCAACTCCATCAGGAGTCCAACAGGAATCAGCTCCAGGTGCTTCCTCTTCCCCATCCCTAGCTGGGTCAGGCAGGGCAACCCTCATGCCTCACACACAGGCTAGTCATTTTTGACTTTGAGCCAGGGTCAGTCCTAGGACAGCTTCAGCCTTCGCAGACAATGTGAAGTTAGAGAGGGAAAGAAAAAGAAGAGCACTTCTGTGTTTCATACAGAGACAAGGAATGAGTAGCCAGCTACAACAAAGGCTGCATCATTAGGAGCATCTTAAGAAAACCAATAAATCAGAAAAACTTCTGGGAGTAGCTGCTTTGATCTAAAGGCTCCTTGAAGTATTTGAAGTAGTACAAAGCTCTGCAGGCTGCACAGCTGTGGACTTGCCTAAACTAAGCAGCCCTGTGCGTTTTCCCATTCCTCTCCCCTTTGCTAGTCCTTTCAAGAGGTGCTAAAGTTTTGCTAGAGGCTTGATTCTGCTTCAGAGGAGAAAAGAAAAAAAAAAGAAGAGAGATAAGCAGAGCAGTGAGCTTTGCATGGCTCCTGGCAAGTTCGGCAAGTCCCACGTGGGAGGCTGTGAACCCTGAACTCCCAGGGGAAGAGAAAGTTTTGAAGCACCCCGGGTATTCAGCCAAACCCAGGTGACAGGCAGGGGAGGAAAGCCATACGCGCCAGCCTGTGCATGGAGGGGGGTTCCCACATACAGTCTCTGGAGAGCTGCCGGTCAAGGACAGTCCTCCCAGGACGCTCCTCAGGGACCTTCGCTGGGCTTGGGGAAGCAGATGCCCCTTGTGCCAGGCTGCAGCAGAAGTTTGCATTTAGCTCCAGCGATCCATGTGCAGAAGGTCTGATGGCTCCTGCGCCCAGTGCAGGGAGGCCTGTCTCAGGGGAAGCAGGAGCAGCATGGAAGAGTGGCTGCAACCAGGGAGGAGGAGGAGATGTTACAGGTGCTTCTGCTGGCTGGTGTGGTCTGCTGCAGAAGTCCCAGCACAGACATGCAGGCAACTCCACCAGCAGCTAAGGAGCTGTCAACGCCCAGGAGATCTACAGCTTTCTATAGGAAAAAGAGATCTTCTACAGGAAGTTCCATCTAAACATGAGGATAAACTTGTTGCCTGGGAGGGTGGCAGAGCCCTGGCAGAGGCTGCCCAGAGAGGCGGTGGAGTCTGTGACTCTGGAGACATTCCCAACCTGCCTGGACACCATCCTGTGCAACCTGCTGTAGGTGGACCTGCTCTGGCAGGGGGTTGGACCAGCTGGTCTCTAGAGGTCCCTTCCAACCCTTAACTTTCTGTGATCTTTCCTACCCCCAGGCAGACTCCTACATTTACAGGTCCCACCACCTCCCAGTCCAGACCAGCAGTCTTGTTCCACACCCCACACCCCCCCCCCAGCACTTCTACCTCCTCAGTAGTAGTTAACTTCAGCACAGCAAAGTTGATTCAGAGGAAGACTTTATTACCACCCTCATGCTGGTCAGAGTCAGAGGAGTCTGAAAGACCAGACACCAGAGCTCAGCGGAGGAGCTTGAGCAAGCCCTGCCAACCCAGCACCCAGCCACGAGGCGGAAACAGATGGGAAGGAGCTCCTACATCGGAGCAGAGACACACGGTATGGCCCTTCCTAGGGGAACAAGGAATAACTGCCTTTGTCAGCAGCTGACAGTAGAGGCAGGTATCACGGTCCAACAACACAGCTCATGCAGAGCGCTCGCTGGGCGCATGACCAGTTTGAAGAGACAGACCCGAGTTACCTGTGCCAGCGCCTCTTGTAGGGCAGCTGGAGCAGCACAAGCCAGGTCACAGGAACCCCCATCCATGGGATCCACATCCCCTGGCTCCCTCAGGGAGCATCACAGAGGCCAGAGGCAGCAGGACCAGGGCAGACCACGGCGCAGCACACACAGCTTTGCCCGTCTCAGGAGTCGCGTTCTCCATCCAAGCAGGGGAGGACCTCTTTTTCCAAGCATAGTACTTTGCCACAACCGCGTTAGGGTTTCCCTGGGCAGGGTCAAACCACATCTGGATGCAGCGTCCACTGCCCCGGTGCTCTGTGGTGTATTTATAGGAGTTGGACCAGATTTTCTCGCACAGGTCTTTTGGTCGGGGGAAGACTTGGCTGAAGGGTCTGCACATGGAGCCCCAAGGGCAGCGGTTCGTTCCTGAGGACAGACAGGACCAGAAAACAACAGCATGAGCTAGCACACTTACACTCACATCCTTTTGCCCAGGTGGAGCAGGCTTATAGCCCCTCACTGCATCTTAGCTGATAAATCGTGGCTTGGCCACCTTCTAGTTGGCCACCCAAGAGACAGGCAAGAGCAACTGGGGGTTTTGGCTCCAGCCATGGGGCAGCCAGCAGTGCTGGGGGTTGCCTGCAGGGGCGAGGAGAGGCTAGCTTCACACAGCCCACCAACCTGTTGCCCAGTTCCAGCCCTTGTGCCAGTTCTCTTTGCACGTGAGGTAGTCCTTGCAGTCCTCCCACCACTCCTCGCAGTCCTCTTTGCAGAGCGGCACGTGAAGAATCCTCTCCCGACGCCAGCTGCTGTCAGCCTGCAAGGGAACAGGGTCACGCACACTGGTGGTGGCCCTTCAGAGTTATGGGGCAGGATCTGCCACATCCCAAATTGCTCCTCAGCCCCTTCCACTGGGCTCCAGAGCTGATCTGAGAAGTTTCAGCCCCAGCAGAGACATGTCTTGACAACAAGCAATGCTTCCATCAGCCTGTCTGAATACCTAAGCTGAGTCCTTTGAATTTTTGTACCCAGCAGGAAAGTTTGCAGTGTCCCTGGAAAGCACGTTCCCATACGTGCCAGGGCTATACTGTATGGGGGACCAGCATATAACATACCACGTGGCCAGAACAAGTCCTGTTGTCTTAATCCCAGCAGATCTGATCCTACCTGGTCGATCCAGGGCCCCAGGTTGGGCGAGCACTCATACAAGCACGTGTCCTGGATGAAATGGCGCTTGCACTTGGGCGGCATCAGCCCACAATGGTTCCAGTTGAAGTTGTACAAGTTGGATTGGTCCTTGTGGGCTTCTGAACTGGTGTTGGCCGTGCAGCAGGCGTTGTCCTTCCAGGGAGCACACTGCAACGGAGCGAGAGGCAGGCTGGCCAGGGAGGGCGGCAGCAGCTCCAGGGAGTCTGAGGATGCTGCAGGTGCCAGCTCCCTGCGCTGCCTACAGCAGGAAACCTTAATCAACAAGAGCATCTATTCCAGCAAACCCTCGGGCACTCTGCACTGAAGAGCCCAGGGCTGCAGTAACGCTGACTCGGAAGAGCAGGAGGTCACATCCTGACCAGGAATCAGTGCCAGCCTGAGGAACAGAAACTCCCTCTTGCACCCTGGCTTGCCCTTAGCCCCATCTCCACCGAGGACCTGGGGCAGAGCTCTTCAATGAGCGTCTTTAATAACGAGGGAGCAGAGTAGAGTTTCTTCTTGCCATCCTTTGCCTTGTTCTGACCTGGGGGTCCTAAGCTTTGGGGAGGGGGGGCCTCCTGCTGAAAGGGGGGTGACACTGACCTGACAGGACTCCTCACACCACTGCACCTACCCATGCCATCTGCTAGAAGACAGCAGACAGACTGGCCCTGTACCCAGTACCTTGCTTCCTCAGACAAGTGGCCACTAAGCCTGAAGCGCAAGCCAGCCGCTGTCACCGGGGGCAGTGGGCACAGGGGACCCTGACAGTCCCACCCAACCCGTCAGCAGAGCCGTACCTGGTCATGCAGCATCCCCTCCGGGCCAGGCGCAGTTTTGTGGTGTTTGGCGTCCATACAGACGTTCAGCAGCGGGTCCTTCGCAGGCACCACCGTGCAGGCGGCCAGCAGCACCAGCAGCGCCCGCCCCACGGCCATCCCCACAGCCAGCCCAGGCGGATCAGGGAGCCAGGAGGTGATGGAGCTGTACAGGAAGGGGACAGCACGGGAGGGGTTTTGGCACAAGCAGCAGTAAAGAAGGTGCTGTGGGGGCCAGGCTCTCCTGAGGACGCACCAGCAGCTCGCAGCACCGCTATGACAAGCGCAGACCCCCCAGGGAAGGCTGCAAGGTCAGCTACACGCATCCTCTGGGCACTCAGAGGCAAATGGCCCTTTTAGCCCTTGGCCTGTCCAACAGTTACCCTCAGACACCCCTGACCCAAACAGGGGTGCTGTGCGAGATCCGGTCACACAGGGTCCCACTGCACGAAGCCACCCCACTGTCCCGGTGCAGAGCATTCAGCTCCCAAGCCTTCTGCAACCACATGTGGCTACTTGAGGGATATCTTTAGCTCATGGTTCAGAGGAGACAGTCAACACACAGACATCTTGTGTGGACCACAAGCTGTAGGACGTCCACCTTGAGAACAAGGGCATGTTAAGAGAGGAAAGCCTTTTCTTTGGTTTCTCTACATCTGGGCCTTCGGAGACCCACACCTGAGGGGGCCTCCAAAGGACACTTGAATTGAGCAGTAGAAGATACTTCACATAACCATGGTTTACGGTTTAACCATGGTCCTCTGCCTACCTAGAGGCTGAGAGGACTTTTATAGTAATTTACTAAAAAAAAAATCTCAACCAAACACACCAATAAAACCCTACAAAAAAAAAAAAATCAAACAAAGACCCCCCCAGTACTCTCTCCCATGCCTTGCCAATGCAGCACAAGGGTCTAAACCAGTCACCTTTTAAGCAACAATTTTGGACAATGCAAGAGCAAGGCAGACTATTTACAGCATTAAAATGGCATAAACCAACACAGAATACAGCAATTGCAGAACTAAGGAAGCAGACACATAAATCTGAGGACTAGGAGGTAGGTAACTTACATCATAACTACATATAACCAACAAAAAACCCCCAGATACCAACCTTACCAGCCCAGACAGTCTCCAAACCCTCTGTGACACCTCAAAACCACTCAGCACAGCAGCTTCCTGGGGTCGGCTTTAATAGGCAAGCCTTCTAACACAGGTGCTGGCACTTGAATGTACCTTCTTAATAAGTTTAACGAGGTTTAACTTCTGCCAGCATTGGTTACCTTAGAAGCAGTTGTTTTGGTGACAACCAGCTTGCTCAGCCTCTTTCACACACAACACCCTCTTGCCTGGGAAACAATCTAGTGTGTTTTTACAAAAGGCAAGTCTCTTATCGGCCTTGGTCATTCATAACAAAACCTTTTTCCTCCACTCGGCTTGCACCAGGCAGTTTTGACTTGCACCATTGCATGAGACAAAAAAGCCAAGGGGGGGCAGGTCCAGGATTCTGCCGGGCACCAAGAGTAAACACAAAAGGGCTAATGGTCATTGCTAAAAAAATGACAATTGGGAAGAAATGCTGTTGTCTCAGAAGGAAGAATAATAACTCCCAACACACACAAAAAAATAAAATGCTAGCTGACGAGGGGAAACAGTGCACCTCATCGCACAAACTGGAATAATTGAAGTTAAAGCTTGGGTTTGCTCACCAGACCCCTCTGAAAGCCCTCGCCCTCAGCAAAGAGACAGAGTCTTCCTCCTGCAACAGCACGGGCTTTGGGGCTGTTTTGCTCTTTTCTTCAATCATATCACTGACGTTTTGGTGCCGAACCCCCTTGCCTAAGGTGCTCATCTTCCTAAATTTAATGCGCGGACGCTCTAGGCTCTGGGAGACCCTGCTTTATTGATCCCACAGCCTAAGGACACACTGCATGAACAATGACCTCTATGTTCGTTCTGAACCAGCCGCGTGCTGTTTTAATTTCTCCTGCTTCTGGTTGTCCTATTGGAAGTGACAATGAGCAGATCGTCCCCCACTCGTCTTTGAGCCTTTGCCACCCCTGTCACATCTCGCCTCCGTTGCGTCTCTCCAGCCGCCGCCGCGGTCGGCTCACTCATTTCCCATGACAAGTGTTTTGGTCCCCGAGGCGCCGGGGCTGCAGCAGCATTTCAGATGCACAGCACTGTCCTGGCCTTGTTTTCTGGTCCTTGCTGAGGAATTTTCTAATATCTAGTTTGTTTTTGGAACTGCTGATCACTGAACTGTGTTGTCGTAACACTATCATAACTGTGACAGCTTGTTCCTGAGAGATAATTGTTAGCCACCAGCCTGTCATTTTCTATCTAAAGTGTTCTGTTTTTCCCCCAAGTGCATCACTGTATGTTTGTCTCAAGCGTGGGTTTTTTATCTGTTGTTTTATTGTTCAGTGACTCAGTCTTACCAGGGTCTTCTGTAGATTTTTGCAGCTGGTCCTCCTGTTCCTGGAGTAATTTAATATCATCAGAAACTTGGTTGGCTTGCTGTTTTCCCCTCCCTTTCCCAGACAAAATTTGTTGAAAAGTGGAAGTGCCAGTACATATTCCTGTAGAGGTTCACTGCAAAGGGTAGCCATGAACCTTTATTTTGTGATTCAATTATTCACCAGTGTGTGGGCCTTTACTCTCATTTCATGGCTGCTTATTTGGTGACATTCGGCGGAGACCTTGCTCGTAGCCCTTGGGAATGCAGGTAGACTCTGCCACCTGGATCTGCCCCAGCTGGAATCCCCTCCAGCTCCTGGAGGACTTGCAATATATTAGGGAGTCTCCTCTGAACATTAGATGAGACACACTGACCCTTTCCCCACACGGTGCACCTCCCCACGTGCCTATCGATTCAATCCTTTATTAAATTTTCTGCAGCCTTTTCCCACGCGGGTACCAGGTCCGCGGCTGTGCAGATCCCTCGGTCTCTCCAGAAAGCCTTTTCGTGTGTCCCATGTGAAGGTGCAGACCTTGTCCTTGCAGGGAGGACTCGTGCGTGTGGCAGTGTGGAAAGCAGGGAAGCTCCCTCCTCCCGCTGTGCTCCCGCCTGTGTCCTCGCGCTTAGCGGGACGGGCGGGTGGCTGGGGGCAGCCACATTTGCTCCATCCAGCTGGTCTGCCTTGTGCAACCTCTCTCCGGGGTCTGGGATTGAGTTGCTTTGGGTGCTTCTTCCCTGGAGTCAGGTTTGGGTGAGCAGCCGCTGGGGAGCAGCTCTTGGATGTGCTGAGGGTCTCCCGGCACCCGGGGTCCGCATTAGCCAGGAGCTCAATGCACTTGCCCACGCGTCGCTGCTTAGTGCCACCGGGACCACAGGTCTCACGGGAGGTGGCCGATGGTGTCCCATGTGGCTTCCACTGCCACTGCTGCACAGGGCTGTGTGAGTCGTCGTCATCAGAATCTCATACACGGGCAAAAAGCAAATGCACTTTATGGATAAAGCCAAGAATTAATTGTTAGCGTAATTGAGGTCTAAACAGTCTAATATAAGAATCACTGTTAGATATAGATATTACAATAAAAAAAAGAAAAAAGGAAGATACTAATATTTCTCTACAGAAAAAGTAGTAGTAGTAGTAGTAATAATAATAATAATAAAAATAATAAAAATTCTGATTGTTATACAGACACTTCCCAGTTTCTGCCTCTTCCCTAGGCTCATGTTCTCCCTTCCACTGCTCCTCTGGGTCCTGAGGTTGGTGACTCCAGTTGGGTGATGGCGGTGGTGGATGTTCCATCGTCATCAAAGTCTAGAGCCGTTCACAGGGAGGAGTACGATATTGATGTTCATGGCTTCTCCCTCACTCTAGAGTCCACTTTGTTTCTCTTTTGTGTTTGATAACACGCTTTTACACCGTGCTTTCTCCTCATCGGTCTGCAAGTCCAGGGTACACGCAGATTTCCTTATTGTGGTGCATTTTATGCATGTTAGATACTTGTTCCTTGCTCTCTTTGCCACCCCAAACCTGTTTTTGTCCAGCTCTGAGGCTGCATTTCTGTAACTGACCTTTCCCAAGTTGTTGACAGCCATGAGGTCTCCCTTGCCAGCCCGTGCCCCGTCCCTTGTCACCTCATGCCTGCATGCCTCTGTGCCGCATCCTCTGTCCCCACGTCTCAAGGCACCTGCCATCCTGCCAGACCTGTATTTCTCAGCTCTACATCATTACGTTGGGGTCATCAATATTTCATTCCGCACCAAATAGCTGCTTTTTGCTACTACCTGCTTAAAAGCGAAACTCTGGTTGCACCATACACCAGTAAGCAAAAAAGCCATCGCCATAGTCAGGACAAAAATTGCCATCACTGCTAAATCTGGTAAAAACAGAGCTCCAGGCAGGGCAGGACAAGTTCAAAGAGAGCAAACCTGAGACCTTGCAAACTCAGTACAAAGCCCGTGGCCGGCAGTGGCCGTACCACGGTGATGGGCCGCAGGGTCAGTGTGTGGGAGCCGTGTCACAGCTGCCCGGCCAAGGAGATGCTGAGGACATCTCAAACGGGACCCAGCACCAAGGGGAGGACAACCGGGATCGCCACCGACTGCTGGGGCTGGGACGCCCCGTGCGGATGGATGGGGACCCTCGCAGAGAGACACCAGCACCAGGAGACGCCTCCACAGGGGAACCCGCGTTCAACCGCCTCACGCTGGAGCTGCAGCTCCCTCCTGGATCCAGCAGAAGTGAATCAGCACTTGGCTACAAGAAGAGCAGAGATAATCCCAGGGTCCCTGAGAGAACATCCCATGTTTTCTTCCTTTCCCTGAAAAAATTGGTTAAAATGCACTTTAAAATTGAGGGTAAACAGGGGATTTCTTTATGCACATAGAAGCGATGGGAAAGAGGGTGATATATTTTACATTGGACAGACATTGTTGCTTCAGACTTTTCATTTCAAGTGCTTGATTGTTCCATCCATCAAAATTTTTGCTGTCTAAAAGATTTAGGCTTTTGAAGGTGGTTGTTAAAACTGAAATCGGAGATTACACAACAAAACTCTTGGATCACCCTCATCTTGCAACAGAGAATGAAAAGTTTTCTGGGTCCCTGCACCTGGGGCAGAGGGTGACCTGCTCAGGTCAGTCAGCGTACGTCGCCAGCATCGCTCCTGGAGAATAAGCAATACTGGTCTGTAGGGGTGGATCACCCAGATGAGAAAAGGAGTTATCTTTGCTGTTCAAAAGGATGCCGGGCGCTCAGGAACCTCAGGGTGAGGAGGTGACGGTGGAGAGACAGCAGATTGAGGTAGCGAGACTGCAAAAACGAATTTGTTCTGCAACTGCTCTGCAGCAAAAAATCCAATTATTTATTTTACTGGGTAACACACTCACATGCTCTGCTTGCTGGAAGGTTAGGAAAGGAAACTGCCCTTTTTTGATAAAGTGCTTTAATATCTCTGAATGCAGATGCCATACATAGAGAAGTAATTTACATGTGAGGCAAGAAAGGAGAGAAAAATAAGAATAGATAGCAAGGAAGAAGTAACCAGAAAAAAAAAATGATAGTGAGAGATATGTGAATGAAGACAGAGCCACGGAGCCATCTTTCGTAAAAATTAAAGTTCCCACATAGTGAGAGATATGTGAATGAAGACAGAGCCACGGAGCCATCTTTCGTAAAAATTAAAGTTCCCACCTGACAATGAAATACCTCAAAAGCGTCGGGGACTTCCCACGGAGGTTACAGAGGCTTTGTCTCAGACCCAGGGTAAGCGCAGAACCTCTTTGGGAGCCACGAAACAGGGTGGAAATTGTCCTCTGGGCACGTGGGCTGGGAAAATAAACCCACGCGCAGACAGGAGCAGAGCACTGGGGAAAGGCGGGGCGACAGCAGCTCGGAAGAAAAGCTGAAGAAAACTGCCAAGTTCTGTATTTCGACACTTGTGGAGTACATTCGTGTCAGCATGAGGACGCTGCCGGGATGCGCGCTGAGGAACGGTGGGGCTGTGTTCCTGCCCCTTGTCCCGGTGCTTGTGCAGTGTATGGCACAAACCACCCCTTCCCCGCCGCGCGGGAGGATGCTGCAGCGCTGAAGTGAGAGTAAATTGGCCAAGTGGGATTCTAGTCCCCCGAGATCATCCCTGAGCACCAGCAACGAAGGACATAACTCCTTGTTTTGTCTCTGCCTGTTCCTCTGTTCTTATCCTGCTCTCGGCTCTGCTGCATTTCGCCCCCAAACCCTCGTGTTCTGCCATATTCTGCCCCAAAGCCTCACAGCATCCCAACTCCCATTATTGCTTTCCTAGTGACAGTAGAGCTCACGACCCTGGCTGCTCGCTAGAATACATGTTTATGGACCCATTACTCACTAATTTGCATAATCACCTTTTCAATTCCCTGATGCCATCCTCCTTCATAACTGATGGTGAAAACAAGCTCCAGAAACTTGTCTGTAAGTATTTTTTCTCTGTGCCAAACTCTTTTCCCACTAGTTTCAAGTCATTTTAGTGTTGGTGAGGGACTGCTGTGCATTTGGTATTTCGTAGTATTTCGCAGTATTTCGTAGTATTTCGCAGTATTTCATAGTCTCACGCGTCTTCTACTGGGGACGGGCAGCAGTGTGCACTGCCACGTCTGCAGAAAAAGTGACCCGTTGCCAGAAAAACTGCCAAGGTGATACCAGTACAAAGCTGCTTTGTGCCTGGTTACACAATATTGCAATTATTGGACCATGTGAGCAGGGAGATAGATGAAGACTTCTCGGACAGCCTTCCACAGGAGAAGCAGCCTGTGTCTATCTCATCTCCGCCAACACCAGTACTGTCCTGTGGGTCAGGGTCCAGGGGGAGGGGGCCACTCTTCCTGCCGATGCTCCCGTGGGTCTCGGCTGCTGGAGTCATTGTTGCCTGGAACAGCTAGTGGAAAAATGGGTGATTTTGATTGAGAAAGGGAAGCATGTGATCACCAAGAAGCTGGAGGTAGTGTCCAACCACAGGAGAAATGCAGTCGCCCAAAGTATGTGAAGCGTCTCCAGGTATCCCCGCTGCCCTCAGCGGGTGCGGGAGCCATTTGTGCGCTGTTCTCAGCTGCTGTTACGGTCTGTGTCTGTTTGGAAGTAAATAATTGAGGGAATAGGGAAGAAACCAACCAGCAGAAGTCAGGGGTGCCCGCCCCTGCCACCCCACGTGCCCAGGGTCACTGGCAGGGGACCAGAGCATGGGACATCCCGGTTACCTGAGCCCCTTTTGGGACGAAGGAACCAAAAGTGCATGAGATCTGAGTGAACATCAGGTTCGCGCAGCAGAACAAGGACTGTTCCCTGCCGTTGGCTCATGTCCCAACTGCTAATAGCATTCAGTTTGGGGTTTTTTTTCTTTTAAGTCCTTCTGAGGGCTGACTGTGGGGCTGCTGAGCAGGGGGGAAACAAAAGTTTTGACATGCGAACGCTGTCCCTGCTTGGCCGAGCGCCGCTGCGCTCCGCAGCGCCTCCTGGGCGCCGAGGGAGCGGGCTCCAGTAGGGGACCCGGGGCCTTCGTGCAGTGGCAACAGGCACTGGGTAATGCAAAATCACGACCAGAAAAGTGCTCCCGGATTTAAGCGAGCTGCCCAACCTTTCCGCCTTCAGCAGCTAAAGCGCCTCATCTCTCCCCTGCTACCTCGCAGCGTGCTCTGCTTTCCGGAACCTGCTTCCCAACCACAACGGCAAATCCG
The DNA here is from genome assembly GCA_013398295.1 of Chionis minor. Lineage (NCBI taxonomy): Eukaryota > Metazoa > Chordata > Aves > Charadriiformes > Chionidae > Chionis > Chionis minor. The sequence goes on from VZSF01006459.1 coordinate 52,420, forward strand.
CTGCCTCTTTAGTGGGTTTTACCTGCTCCGCATAAAATCAGAACCTGGTGTCTAGTATGAATTATTCAAGTTTATATTGCTACGTCTCATTATGCTTCACTGCTGTTTAAAAGATATTCAGAGTAGGAATCTTGGGCACCTGCCATGTACTTAGGGAACTCTCCATGGATCAAATGAACATGCAGGATCTCTGTGGTGTCTCCGTGCAGAAGCACCGTGTATTTACACAAGCGGCACGCTCTCCTGCCGGCTGTGTCTCCGAGAGTCTGTTGTAAAGCACGGGCACTCGGTGTAAAGGCTTGGCGGACATTCCCTGGCTGCGCTTGGCGAGCGAGGGGTGTGCGATGTCGTGGCTCCTGGAGATGTGGTTCCTCAGCTGAGTTGGGCTCCCTGAAACCAAGGCACCGGTGCGTGTGTTGAGCGGGAAGAGGGCGGAGAGCGGAGCCACAACTGGCGTGAAACCACATCTCCTCCGGCAGCACGACTGGAAGCAGCCAGGGCAGAGTCGAGGCAACTCGGCAGCACTGATGAATTCATCGTGTAAAGGGAGGCACTTGCTTATTTCTGGAGGGAAAAAAACATAAGGATGACGCAAGGGTGTCTCGGCTCCATAAAGCTGAAATCCTGAAATGCCACAGGTGCCGTGAAGTGCCACGAATGTCTTTGCTTTGTCTGGTACATTTGATTAGTCATTATTTATCTGTAGAACAATTGCAAACTTCCCTCCCTTTTCCTTAGATTAATGATGTTTATAATAACAGTAGCATTTCACGTTATTTATCACAGTAACAGGTTATTAGACACTTCTAAGATCCAGCTGGGCAGGGTGCCAGGCCATCCCGGCTAGACCGTGCTTTGCCAAGAAAGGTCGGACCAGGCGATCCCTGAGGTCCCTTCCAATGTGGGATTCTCTGGTTCTATGGAGTTATCAGACTCATAGGGATGCAGTGTTTATTCTCACCATGGCAAAGTGTGATGTTTACATCTTTAATGGTATATTTCTGTACCATCGAGCTCCCATTTAAATAAGAGTTTGTACTGCAGCACTCTGAGAGAGCCAGAGTACATAGCATAAATCTGTTTGCTTAGATGTGGCAGATTTATGATATTGGATCATTTCTGGTTCGTTCTTTTTTCTTTGGTTCACTGAATACAGGTTTACTTCGCTTTTTTGTGCTTCAGCTCATCACGTCACGTTGCAGCAGAACGAATTCCTCTCATTCCTCTCGCGCTGCTCACCCCGACAGGCGTCCCGGGGCTGGAGGCTGCCCACCCCTGGCTCTCCGTCCCCTTCACTTGCTTTTCCATGGCATCCCCTGTGGGCAACTGCGCAGTCCTCTTTGTCACCAGGACCGATCTGAGGCTCCATGAGCTCATGAACTGTTTCCTCTCTGTGCTGGCCATCACCGATTTGGGTTTGTCTCAGTCTACGACACCAACTGTGATGAGTGTTTTCTGGTCAACAACAAGGTTTTGGAGCCTGTTTTGATCAGGATTACTTCATCCTGTCTTTCTCCTTCAGGGAGTCCCTGGTGCTTCTGGCCATGACCTTTGGTCACCATGTGGCCACCTGCTACACACTGAGATAATCCTCTGTCCGCACCGGTGCCAGGACAGGCAGGACTGGTTCAGGTGTCTCTTAGGAGCGCAGCCCTCGTCCGCTTTCTGATCAAGCAGATGTGCGGACATCACACACAATAACTGGTGAGCTTTTGGTTTAGCCATTCTCTTTCTGACATTAGGCCTCATCCTCGTCTTTGTGTTATACATACTGATTGCTTGGGCCATTTTTTTTTTTTTCATAGAATTGTTCAGGTTGGAAAGGACCTTAAAGATCATCTGGTTCCAACCGCTCTGCCATGGGCAAAGACACCTGCCATTAGACCTGGCTGCCCAAAGCCCCATCGAACCTGGCCTTGAACACTTCCAGGGATGGGGCCACCACAACTTCCCTGGGCAACCTGTACCAGTGCCTCACCACCCTCAGAGTCAAACACTTCCTCCTGAGATCTAGTCTAAACCCTCCCTCTTCTAGTTTGAAGCCATAACCTCTCATCCTATCACTACCTGCCCTTGTAAAAAGTCTCTTTCTTTTAGGCCCCTTTCAGATACTGGAAGGCTGCTATGACATCTCCCTGGAGCCTTCTCTTCTCCAGGAAGGTCCTCACAAGAGAGGTGCTCTAACCCTCTGATCATCTTTGTGGCCCTCCTCTGGACCCACTCCAACAGGTCCATGTCATTCTTGTGTTGGGGGCTCCAGAGCTGGACACACTGCTCCAGGCGGAGTCTCACAAGAGCGGAGCAGAGGGGCAGAATCCCCTCCCCCGACCTGCTGGCCATGCTTCTTTTGATGCAGCCCAGGACGTGGTTGGCCTTCTGAGCTGTGAGCACACAATGCCAGCTCACGCTGAGCTTCTCATCCACCAAGACCTCCAGGTCCCTCTCCTCAGGGCTGCTCGCAATCCATTCTCCACCCAGCCAGTGATTTTGAGCATCTCATCCCAGAGGCAGTGCCTCAAGCTTTGAACAACTGCCGGTCCTGTATATCCTGGTGGTCCTGATCCTGTCCATCCCCATGGTTGGTTTGCCCATGGTTCACCCGTAAGACCAGCATGCTTCCCCCTCTCAGTCATGTCTTCATTGCCAACGTCTACCTGCCGGTCCTCATGCTCAGCCCGATCGTGCACAGCATAAAAACTGGACAGATCAGCAGGGGCATTCCCAGGGTCTTCATGCCAAGAAGGAGCTTCTCCCCATGACACTGTGAACCTGGGAGGTGGCCTGGCAGAGATCCCTGCTCTGGGAAACAGTCACTTAACATAATGGTCTGGATGTCAGTTCATCATTTGGAAAGTGCATTTGCTTTGCATCACGCGGGACATGGACCCAATGAAGGCATCATCAGCTGTTATTGATAACCATACACCAAACCCAACTCCTCAGAAATTGCAGCCTGGGGAGTGGGTCACAGCTGCCACTCGGGGCTGGCCCCCGTCCCTGATGAGGGGCAGCCAAGGGTTTTATCAGGTCTACAGGTTTAGCTGACCCTTAGAAAATTTTACAGCCCACAGTTTTTTGTAGTTGTCCCTGTCCTCTGACTCCTTCACATCCTTTCACTGAGCATCTGAATAACGTTCTGTTCCATCCAGGGGCTGCGCAATCAGTCATGAGCCAATTTCAGTGACAGTGCAATAGTCATGGATGATTATTTGATATTTGCCTTGCTGTTTCACTGCATATGAATTTTCATCTGTGCCAGATGATTTTGATAAGAGGAGCAACATGAAAATGGAAATTTAAACAATCTCAACCCCCTCTATTTTCCAGCTGATTCTGTTCATGAAATCCATAATTTGCAGTATACCCTCTTGTTTGCCTGGTATCATGCAGAGACACATACAGCTCCTGCAGCCTCTCATGATGACCCATGCTGTTTATTATTCTTTTTCTTCCCTTGTTTCTTTCTCCTCTCCTGTCCTTAGATTTGAAAATCTTGGCAGCAAGGATTGTCTTTCCTCTCTACACATCTAATATTACATTAAAATCTGTGCTTCAATGTATAGCAAAGGTACTGATACCAAATACTTCTGCTACCAATTGCTTCTCTTCCTGGGCTACATGACTGAGATGCTAAATAACAACAAAAATGCTAAATAACAACAATAAAATTACACTTTCGATTGAAAATTTTTTGATAAATAAATATCAGTGCTGGACTTGCATGCCACTGATGGTATGTCTATATCTTGATTTGTATGGATCAGCCATGTGTTAGCCAACGAATGAAACAATTATTTAATGTCTGTTGTTCAAAGACAGCTCTGTCACTTGGGGAAATGCCGTTCTTAATTCTTTAGCCTGCGGAGAGGGCTGGAAGGAGTAAACTCCAGAGAGCACTGGCAAGCAAAGCAACTGGACGCACCAAAAGGAAAGGTTTCTGCTCATAGCTAGTGACACGTCCCAAATTAACAGCATATACTTTGGGAAAGAAAGAGCTCTTCTTGGGCTCGGGCTGGTAAGTAGGGATCTCTTTGGAGAGGTGGGAAACACAGGGAGCAAAAAGTTTGAGAAACGGGGTGAAGACAACATGGAAAGTGTTGTGGGGAACATTGAGAATGGCCATTGAGGCATCTCAGTGGAAGACGGCGATGGTCCAGGGGGGAGAGAGACAAAGAATGGGGCCGGAGAAGGACAGTTGCTCGAAGGACAACAAGGTGATAGGACATGTTGTGTTACTGCTTATTTTGCATCAGAGACTCAAGCGCTTATCCCATTGATAAGGGTATTTCTGGCAAAATCCAAATGCCGAAACATATACCTTTGAAATTTTGTTTACATATGAAATGAAGGAAAGAAATGAAAAATGAAGGAAATGAGAAGGAAGGAAGGTGTACTGGTTTTGGCTGGCATAGGGTTAATTTTCCCCACATCAGGCTGTTTGGGGCTGTGTTTGGAGTGGTGATGAAAGCAGTGCTGGTGAGAACACAGGGGTGTTTTAGCTGAGCAGCACTCACACAGTACCAGGGACTTTTCTGCTCCTCACCGGCCCCGCCAGCGACCAGCCTTGGGGTGCACGAGGAGCTGGGGGGACACAGCCAGGAGAGCTGACCCCACATATTGAAGGGATATCCCAGACCACGGGACATTGTGCTGAGCAATAAATAACACGGGAAGAAGGGTAGGGTTTAGGTTTAATTTACCTATTAAATTGTCTTTATCTCAGCCCACGAGGTTTTGCACCTTTTCCTTTCCCATTCTCCCCGCGGTCCCACTAGGTGGGCGAGTGGCTGCGTGGGGCAGAGCTGCCCCCCCGAGTTCAACCACGACAAAGGGCTTGCGGACATGCTGAACTGCTGCGTGAAAGACGCAGCGACGTTTATCATCATACGTGTTTCACAGCTGTGGCAGACGCTCTGGGTAGCTGGTGTGCAGCCAGCTGCAAAATGATGTCAAGACCTCTAAAATTCAGCCAAAGTAGTCAGGAAACTTTTCCGAACAGCAATGCACCCACTTTAACTCAAAAGAGTGATTTCTCCAAGTTCAGGAAAACTGTGTGAGTGGAGGGGCCGGGAGGGTTCCTAGGGCAGGTGTTTTTCAACAACTTCCCCTTCTTCTGTTCCTTTTCCTCTGTATCAGATATGCATTTTCTTTCTGTCGTTCAGGACACAGCTTTTAAAGGCAACGGGGAGGAGGGCTCTGATGTCATCTTTTACCTCAGCTCTAACATTTCCCCCAAAGACTCTGTGCTCCACACAACGTATTTTGTGGCACGGAGATCTTTTAGGCAGACTGTGGATGGAACACCTTTAGGGACAGTGTTCACCACCATCTGTGGTCACTCGTGGTTAAAACCCACACCTTGTTTTACCTTGAAAGGTAAATCCTAAAGCCGTTTTGGATCATCTGCCAACAAGCAACATTAAAACACCGTCTCACAAATGGGCACCAGCTTCTGGTGTTAAAAATCAGCAGACCTGCTCTGCTTAATGCACAAAGGCTCGAAGCGCAAGGGAAACCTGCGCGTTGGACAACGGTCCTGAGCATGGCTTGCTCGGATTCTCCGTTCTGCCCGTCCCGTGCTGACGGTGCTTCGGGGCCGCGTAAAGCACTGTCTGTGTCACCCTGCGTCTGGCAGCTCGTCCCGGCGAGAGTCTCCTCTCAGATTTGAGGCTGCCTTGATTTTCTCGTGCAACCCCTGCTCACGCTTCATCGCTCCTTCGCCCGGCTGGTGGGAACCCGACGGGGAGTTCCCTCATGCCTGCAAATACAGATTTGTGTTTCTTCTTCCCTTGACATCACTGTAGCTCCACCGGGATGCAGAACCTCCCCTCTGGCTTTGCCGCCCTGCTGGGACTCGGAGGGTCCCGTTCTCCAGCCTGTGCTCTTTGGTACAGACCAGAGACAGAAACCGGGGTCCCGGGTGGGCCACGGGCAGGCGGGGAAGGTCAGTGCGCTGCTGTGGTCCAGTGCCATGCGCCCCGGCTCGCGTTCGAGGAGGAGAAATTCCTGATGGCTACTCTTTGTCCACTTTTTAAAATCACCCTGAAATAGCGGTACAACATTTTGAATAATATGTGGATTTTTCATTACACTTTATTGAAAAATTATTCACTCGAGTAAAATCATGAGGTCAAAGCGTCGCAGCCTGCTGGAAATGCGTTCACCATCACATGTGCTCTGATTGCAATCCCCGGGTCTTATCCTTCAGCCATCTTCTCTTTTTCCAACAATACTTTTATTTTTTAATAGTTCTAACACATCATTTTAGGCATTTTTAGCCGTTTTAGAAAACATATGCCCCAAGGAAAGCCTGTGTGCTGATTAATAGCATTTTTCAGCAGAGCGTTTTAAAGCCAAATGAACTCCCTGCATCTCCAGGCAGAACTGAAAACAAGATTTTAAACCTCATCTCCTCCAGGTCTGTTCACAGTGTTGCTCAAGTCTCCAGCCCTGTTTCACAAGAAGGCCACGCATCCCGCGCCAGGAGGAATCTGGGGAACAGAAGGCACACATCCCTTCCCTCCCTAACAGTCCTGCGCTGGCACGACTGTGAAACACGCCTGACTCCTCCCTGAGCATCGCTCGTCCTGCTTGATCCTCGGTGCCAACCCCAGCTCCCAGCACCAGCAGGCGCAAAGCACGGCTGGACCCGAGTCCCCAGGAAAGTCTGCGGAGCCATTGGGAAACCGCCGGCAGGAGGGCTGCGGAAACTCCGAGGGCAGAGCTAGCAGAGGTAGTGTTTGTGGTAGCTATAAAAATATCATTACAAATACGTGGCTACTGTAAGTGTGTAGCTGCAAATATGTCAGACAAATATACTTTGTGGTGAGAAGTGCCGTCTTTTATTAGATGAACTTACAGCCAGGAAAACTATAAAAATCAAACTTGCAAGCTGTTCTTCCAGCCTGGAAGGTAGCAATCTACACAGCCAAATATAGCTTAAGAGGAACAGCTCCGGGATTTATGGAATGCATCTCACATTTCTGTGTAATGCCCCTTTTGAGCAGCTGGTGGAATCAGGAGTGTGCATTTCTATGGAGTTCTGCTGGCTGACTGGCAGCCCAGCCCCGAGATAAGGGGAGGTTTCTGGCGCATTCCCGAGGTTTCCGGAGAGCTGCCCCTGGGCTGGCGGCGCAGGCTTGAGCTCACCACAGCCCCGCGGCGCTCTGGGCAGCGGCGCGGCTCTGCCTGCTCTGGAGCCCGGTGCTCAGGGGTGACGGACCCTGTGGTCCCCGGCCACATCCCGGGAGCCCTCTGGGGTGCCACGCCGTGTCCTTCCCAGCGCCCCCAGCAAAGCTCCTTCTTTCCATCCCTGGTGGTGTGTGTAAGAGACAACTTGCGAACTCCCCAAACTAAAGGCTGAGAGGAGCAGCCTGAGGAGAGCTACGGGGAGGGGGTGGAGGCCTGTGGAACCTTTCTGGATGTCTCAAATGCTCACAAGTCCCTCAAAATGCAGCTGTAGCGCGGGACGGACATGGTGGGGGCTGACACTTGCTCCTCTCCTGTGACTCAGGTGGGGACAAACTCCTCTGAACAGCGCAGGAGGGGGGACCTTCTGAAAACAAAACGGCTCTGCTCGGCTTCTGGAACGTGTTAGTTCTCTGGTCTGGGGCCATTGTGCCCGATGAACGATTTTGCCTCATTATCCATGAAACACATATTAAGGTTGACTATAACACCCGTCCCCCCACCCGAACCATGCTCCACCTCACCTGGGGAGGTGGGAAACCCGAGCGGAAACTGTCACCGTAATAGTGGGGCGAATCCTACTGATATGGTGTAAAAGGGGAAAATAGTGTCCCTAGAGGGGGAAACTTCTTCTTTCCTGGGGGGATACACAGAAGAGCACTCCTATGAACGAGAGACATCTCCCACCGCACATTCCCCCATAATGATCTCCCTCCCTCTCTTTATGCCTCTCTTTTCTCTTTTCTCTTAGAGTTAAGTAACACAAGAGTTAAGTAAGTAAGACCCGCACTGGGACCGTAGCCTGGGGGTGGATCAGCTGAGACTCACAGGGAGCAGATCACTATGGGGACTGCAGGGCTACGTGATAAATCCTCCCTCAGGAGTCCATACACCTCCCATCTAAAGCGCATTTAAGGGATTTTTAGTGCTATGCAAAGATCATGACAAGCAGAAGGCTTTGATTCTGCTGCACTGGCCACAGGAGATGCTCCATTATTTAAGAAAACATCTGTCTAGGTATCCATCTATCCAGATGTTTGCTTAAAAATCAGTCTATTGATGGGCCTTGTCTTTCAGATTCTTCACTTGGCTCCTAGTCATCAACAGAAAACTATTGCCTTGCCCTTGAAGCGTTTTTCCAATTGCCCTGGGAGTGTCGCGCATGGCGGGGGCTGAGGTGACGCACACACGTGTCCTCCCTCACTCGGGTTCAGACCCTGGTGTTTATTGTTCAGGGTGAATCTGGAGAAACTCCGTCAGAGGCAGCGGTCCGTTCCTGTTCCACAGAAATACGCTGAGGCTGACGACTGACCTCATCGCAGCCTCGAGTGTGACTAAAGCGAGAAATTCTACCTCGTGGCTGCTGTTCGGATCCCGTGGGGAGGGAGCGGGGAAAGAGCAGAAGACTGGAATAAAGTGGAGGGAAAAAAAAAAGTTTTTAAAATCGGGAAAAAAGGGGTCTGAATGCTCCAGTGATGGGTAGGAAAGTACAGGAAGGGGGTGGGCAGAGGCAGAGTCTGTAGGGGCCAACTCACGGCTGTGGCCAGAGGGGCCGGCGTGGTCACCGCCTCTGGGGCCACGCACACCTCGACACCCCCCAGGGGTCTGGGCTGCGCCCCCCACCCCACGGACAGGGCATGGGTCCTCCCACTGCCAGGCGTCGTGGTGCCCCCCAAAACACTTCCCACTGCCAGCAATCCACCCGTCAGGGACTCCCTGGGATGTTCACACTCCTGCTTTTACTCTAGGGTAAAACTTAGTCACAGTCCCTAGAACATTTATACGCAAATGAATCATCAAATAATGGTTTTTGGCAAATAACAAGACAAGCAGAAACTTTTACAAGGTAGTCAACTGCGAGCCATATCAATCAGATCATTTCTCTAGCGTGGAAGGGTAGCAAAGTTTGTACATAGGGGAAAATGATATCGCTCCATTTTTGAGATGAATTAGCATGCGTATTACATAACATTTTCATAAATGAGTCAGGGGCTATTGCTCAGCTGGAACCATTCTGGGGAAGTTTCCAATCCCATTTCATGTGCTACTGCAAAGAAAGATGATGTGAGAATGTGAAGGAGCATCCTGGTCCTTATATTAGCCTGGGTAGCAGAGTAAGGAGAATATTTATTAAATCCACAGCTTCTCCAGAAGCACAGGGGGAAAAAAGGAAAAAAAAAAAAAGAAAAAAGATTGGTGACCTGGGTAATTTTGGTAAATTGAAGGAATGGTCTGAAAAAACCGTTCTGGGAGGAGGGGTGTCATGCTGGGATGCATCCAGAGCATCCGGAGCAACAGCCTGAGACATGTGCGATTGCCCTGTGAGAGACTTGGTCTCATCATGGATCGATTTGGCCTCTCGAGCCCTTCCACCTGCACTTTCTCATGGATTATAAGATAAACTCAACTCTGAGTATTTACATTTCAACCCCACTTCAGGTGTAAACTGTGTGATGTGGTGAAAAATGCAGCAGCTGGCTGTATTACTTGTGTGAGCGCTGCTAGAAATGCTCGGGGTTTTATGGATGGTTACCGGTGTGTCCGTCTCTCTGGAAGGATGGATGTCCCAATTCTGACAAAAAGGCTTTCAAAGGTGATTGACAACCAAGCGCGGCAGGAGGCAGGTTTTTTGTTCCATGGGAAATTATGGAAAATAAAAAAAAGATCGCTTTACCGCATGTAACAGAGGCTCCCGACTGAAGTGGGGGCGGTGTTTCCAGGACGGGGCTGTCAGCTGTGCCTTACGCCGACCACAGCTCCAGAGGAGGAGGCTGTAAGTGGGCACCAAAGCTGGTTGCGATAGTAGGATTGTAAATAGAAACGGCTGTGGGTTAATAATCTCACTGAAATCAGAATGGTTCAGGGATGATGACGTGAGGTTGCTTAGAAAGCAGATCACACAGAGGTCAAATACACAGTCAAGTCATAACAATCAGCTGTTATTAATGATAATCAGCACAAATAAAAACGGTGCTTGAGGATGTGGTGTGCTGTTGCCACAGGTGGCCTAGGGTCTGAACAGATCTGTCCCACAGATTTTCAGATTTAATTTTAATTGGTGCCTCTGTTCTAGATGAGGACTGTCTGGCCAGAATGGAGGTCCGTGGTAAAGGGCCGGGGGTGCTGGTGGGTACCAGTTACCCCAACATCACCAGGAGACCTTGCAGCAAAGGTGGCCGGTGGTGGGTCTTCGGGGGTGCTGGGGCACACAGACCGGGCAGGGCAGCGGTTCCCCCCAGTTCTGCAGTGGTGAGACTGAGTCCGGGCACGGGGTCCAGCCCGGGTCTCTCAGTGCAGCGGGCAGTGACAGGCTGGAGATGCTGGAGCACGGGCTGTGTGGGTTTTACTACTGAGCCGTCCACTTTGGCTTGAATCTCAACTAGATGTATTATTTCACCCACACCGTCTCTGCCGTCGACTCTGCTGTGCTCACGGCCGTGGCTTTTGACCTCTTTGTCACGACCTGCAGCCCCCGAGGCGTACACCCCTCCTGACAAACCAAGGCTGGCATTGGGTTGACCATCCGGGCAGCACTTCTGGTGCTCCCGGCCTCCTTTCTCCTGAAGATGCTGCAGCATCGCCGGGAAACGGTCTCTCGCACTCTTTCTTGTCTACAGCAGGACACCGTCAGTGTCACATTTGTGTAACATTCATGAGACAGCAGCATTTACAGCTTAAATGTTCGCTCTTTCCTCAATGGGTGTAGACTCACTGTTACCTGTGCTGCTGCACACCACTATCCTTATGACTGTCTTGTGTATCGCACCCAAGGAGGAGCGGTCCAGGGCCGCGAACCCTTGCACTTCCCGTGTCTGTGCTGTCCCAGTTGACATCCCAGAGGCTGGTCTGTCTGTCTGTGATTCACAAGTTTGGGGAAAAAGGCTTCTCCCATTGCTCGCACCTGGTCGCTCCTGTCTGCTTGCTGGTCCCACCTCGACAAACATGACCGTGTACAGGGTGAAAACCCAACGGATCTATACCTGGACCGCTAGAAAGCTGCAGGAAGCCAGCTCTGACTCCACAGCCGTGGAATGAGCTGCATGGGAGCTGAGGGGCCCAACCACGGCTGCACGGGTGGGTGGGTAAAGCCTTGCAGGGGGCGGTGGAGTCACACAGCTCAGGAAGGCAATGAGGACTAGGTGAAAAGTTCAAGTGCGAGCTCATCACCTGGTAATCATCACTTAGATAACAGCTACGACTTGGGCAATAAAATCCCAGTTGAAAGGTGTGCCATTTTTATGGTCAGACGTGGCTTCTTGCACGGCACACAATAGATGTTATTAATTAGAAGAAATGCCTATCGCTCTGATCTAACTGCATAAATATTTTAACTAAACGTAATTTTCCCAGTTGATTTTCCTCTTACAGTATTGTTTAATGGAGAATGATGTTCTGTCCACTTTCTTTGTTAAAAAAAAAGGAAGGGATAAATACTTCAATAAAGTTTAAAATGTGGCAGCAGAGTACCGGATAGACTCGCAGAATCACAGAATGTCAGGGGTTGGCAGGGACCTCTGGAGATCATCTGGTCCAACCCTCCTGCCAGAGCAGGTCCACCCACAGCAGGTTGGATAGATCCATCAATATTATGCTGGAAGTATCAGCAATTTTTATCAGTTAATTAGGGAACACGGCAATCACAAGGATGGGAAAGGGGTTATCAGTAAGCACAGTTATTCTCAGTAGCTACAAAGGAGAGTTAAAGATTAACCAGGAAAAGCAAATGCAGGTTATGATGAGACAGGCAGTTTTAAGAACCAGGTCTGTAGGTCTGGAGAGGAGCTGGCAAGGGAGATACGGTGGGATTCCTGCTGGACGAATCCTCTCAGAGGGACCAGATATTCTTTTCAAAGGAACAGCATCCCTGTCATCGCACTTGCCTGATCCTGAAGAGCACTTGGGACACCTTTTCTCGAATGAGTTTGCTTTTCATAGTGTAGATGATGGGGTTCAGCATGGGGGGCAGGAGCACATAGAGATTGGCCAACAGTATGTGAACATGGTGGGGGACGTTGTGGCCAAACCGATGAGTGAAAAATGAGAAAAATGCTGGTGTGTAGAACATTAATATAACGCAGGCATGAGAGCTGCAGGTGCCAACTGCCTTGAGCCGGGCATCCGCAGATGAAAGCCGGAAGACAGCTCGGAGAATGAGGCCGTACGATACCCCGATGAGCACAATGTCCACGCCCGGGGACAGAAGGGTGGTCGCAAAGCCGTACCAGATGTTAACGGAGATGTCGGCGCAGGCCAGCCGGGCGATGCCCATGTGCTTGCAGTAGGTGTGTGGCATGGTGCTGTGTCCGCAGTATGGCAGCCTCCGAAGGAGGAATATCATTGGGAACATCACACAGAAGCCCCTGGCTATTGCAGCCAGCCCTATCTTGGCTATCATCAAGCGGGTGAACACTGTGGCGTATCGCAGGGGGTCGCAGATGGCCACGTACCTGTCGAACGCCATGGCCAGCAGAATGGTCGACTCTGCAATGAAGCTCAAGTGTGTGAAGAACATCTGGGTAAGGCAGGCGTGGAAGGACATCTCCTTGGAAAGGGACCAGAATATGCTCAGGGTTTTGGGCACTGTGGAGGAGGATAATACGAGATCTGCCACCGCTAACATGGCCAGGAGGAGGTACATCGGCTCGTGGAGGCTTCGCTCCATCATGATCACAAACAGGAGGATGAAGTTGCTGAGGAGCGCTGTGATGTACATCAGGCAGAAGGGGATGGAGAGCCAGGGGTGCAGGTCCTCCAGGCCTACCATGCCCAGCAGGACGAAGGAGGCAGGCTGTAAGCCGGTCTGATTGAGAGCCACCATGCTGGGGTGATAGCGGAATTAGTTTGGTCTCCTTTCCCTGTAAATGAAAATAGGGAAGAGGCGGGGAGCACGCTTTATAATACAGGAAAACCCACCTGAGCACTTTGTCTCTCTAGATTCTAAAGTGTTTTTAAAAATCACTCCCACACACATCAGGGAAGCATGCTTGAGATACCGGCTCCAAATCAAGTAATAAATTAAATTTAAAAGTGTGTTTCATAGACTGAGCTATTGAGATCCAGCAAAGGGTTTTATCAAAGTTCACAAGTTGGTGCAAAATCTTGGCAAAGGACCCAGGAATCCAGCCCCCCAGCTCTAACTGCTGGGGTTTATTGTGCTTTTGTTCTGTAGCCCCCAGAAGCATGAGGCAGGTGACAAGCTGGGCCTGACCGACACGAATTTGACACAACGTGCTCTTCCTTTCAGTACCCACCTCACCTCCCTCCTCACTCGCTCACACCACATTTTGCGTGGCGGCAGAGTAGGATCCTGGCGAGGCAGGGAAGGCTCCCACAGCACCCAGGGCAACAAGGCTGCATCCGGCGTCGCATCAGTAGGGAGCGATGATCCAGGAACCTGCGCAGAGCGGAGCGGAGCGGGAGATGAGCGCCTCGTGGAGTGCGTGATCTCAGGGGGGAGGCAGCACAGCCGCTGAATTTTAAAGCAGAGTCAGGAGCAGGGGTCTAAAGTGGAGCGCAGCTGCTGGTGGGAAAGCCGTGCAATCCGGGCACGGAGTTTGCACAGCAGAGCTCAGCGTCCTCGGAGTTTCCCCAAGGATTGTCCCGCTGCGTAATGGGGGGAGGTGGGGGGCCGTTTGCACTGCAGCCGGGTGACAAACAGCACAGCAGTGCTGCCCTGGTGCAATCTGCCCCACACTGCGTCACATCTCCCTGGCCACATCTGCCTGCAGATGTGCACCGAACCAGCACAAACCCTCCAGCCACCCAACCCCTCTCTGTGCGCGCCAGGGGCTGCTGCCGCTTTTCTCCTCCGTGCTGCCTCGGGACTTCTGACTCTGCTTCCCCCTCCTCGGCACGTTCCTCAGCCCTACCAAGAGGGCGGTTTGCAGTATTTCCCGAGAAATGGCACAGCCACCCATGGGGGCAGCATCAGCCAGACGAGCTGAAACGAGAGGAAGAGCTGTGACCCCTTCTCCGACGACGGGTGGTCAGGGCTAGAGCTCAGGGCTAGAGCCCCGACTGCTTTCACTGGCAATAACTGCTGACACAGCAGAAGGCTTTGCTGACAGCCTTCTGCTGCTTTGAGCGCACATCCCGGTCCCCTTTTTGGGAATGAAACCTGAAAGGCAGCGTGAAGTCATCAGCCGGGCTATGGGCTTTTTAGAGGCAGGCTGTGATCTCCTGTGGGGAATGCTGATGCAGGTGGAGCCTGGGAAACCTCCTGCGGGTGGGTGCCAGGCAGCACAGCCCTCAGGTCACAGAAGGACCCTGGAGCCGAAGTAGCAGCACTTACATGACAAAACCTGCCTGGAAAATGGTGTTTCTCAGCTCAGAGCCTAAAGCTGCAGCTTGGAGTAGCGTGTGTGTGTGTGCGCGCGCGCGCGTTTCTCCCAACTGCAGAATTTTACCTTCCAGTTCAAATCAGTCACCTCAGCCACAGAAACCTGCCAAGTAACAGCTACTGCAGCAACTCACCAGCTCCCATGGCCGCCAGGAATGGGGATACCTGCCTCCAAACCTGAGGGACACCCGCGGAGAGGGCAGGGAGGTGTGGGTATTTCTAGGCTCCCCCCGATCCTCACGGGGCTCCCGGGCAGCTGGGAGCAGCAGAGCTTGGACCGCTGTGACGGAAAGAACACGAAACTGGGGGAGAGCTGAGTGGAGCTCCTTTAACGTGAGCTGCCTGCTGAGAGAGCACCTTCCAGCGCCTCCGCAGACCCTGGCACCGCAGGGAGCACACAGAGCCGTTGGAGCGCTGCATCATCCCCTTCCCGGCGGGATGGGGGTGAGGTGGGGTGGCTGTGGACACAGGGATGAGCTGCTGACCTCCTCCAGCCAGCCCTGCCGAGACGACAGGGGTCTGCTGCCGCAGCTGCCCCTGGCCTGGCTCTGCCTGCCTCTGGAAGCTGCTGCTCCCGGCAGCGGGGCGGTTAATGCAGCAGAGGTGTCTGCCCCCTGCACAGGCTGTCCTGGCCGTTCCGTGAGGACTCTCTTTGGGGGCATAAAAAGAAAATCCAATATTAACAAAGAATGTGAATGGTCAATAAGCGGGGGAGCAGAAAGAGGTTGAGGAGGAATAGAAACTAATCAAAGTATGAAAAAAGTCAGTCTTGGGTGCCTTAAACTAAGCACTAAATCTAAATTTAGTTGCAGAAATAAAACCAGACAGACTGACTTTAGCCAGACATTTTATTTTTCCTTTCTCCTTCATTCCTTTCTTTTTTCTTTCATTTCTCAGGAAAATTGTGACTTGGCATCTAGGGAATCAACATTTCAAGACTGGATTTTCAAGCCCCCGAAACTGGGATATCTGCAAAAAGTCACCAGCTGTTGGGATGCGCATACTTTATGGCTGTGCAGCCCCAGCACGGATATTGTGGCACACAACCCCTGGCTCACATTGGCTCTGGCGTAAGAATTCATGGGTTTAATTAAATAAGGTCTGAAGCCTCAGTCACCCACTTGACATATCTGTGGCGCGGGCAGACCAACACTTCCTAATGCCTGAAAATCAATTTTGTATTGGTAAAGCCGGACTTGTCTATGTCTCAGACCTCATTTGGGCATCCTTCCCTGCAGTGAGCCAGGGGCACACACCTCTCCCAGGGTCTCGGGGTGGGGGACCTCATCTCTCTCACCCTGTCCCCGGGGACCAGGACCTGGAGTCGCCCCAGGGACAGCGGGTTTTGGCATCGCCCAGCAGCTCTCGGGGGTTCCTCCCTCCTGTCCCACGCTGGTGGCAAGCTGCGACTCGGCTCTGAGAAGCAGGCATGAGTGAGGCTTAAGTTCCTCAGCTTTTGGGTCTTCAACCTAAAATTCTTGGGGTCACGCGGCCCCCTTTGGAATGCACCAGTGGCACGGGGGGCGTGTGTGGGGCGCAGCTACCTGTGCACGTGTCCCTTCTCTGACAGGACCTTGGTGGGGTTCCCTGCAGCACGGCGCTCGGTGAGGAGCCCCCGTGGGCACCCGGCTTCTGCACTGCCCCCTGCTCCAGGAAAAGGAGGGGAATGAGGAAAGGAAGAAGGTCAATCTCTTCTCCCAAGGAACAAGCGACAGGACAAGAGGAAACGGCCTCAAGTTGTGCCAGGGGAGGTTTAGGTTGGATATTAGGAAAAACTTCGTTCCCGAAAGGGTTCTCAGGCATTGGAAGAGGCTGCCCAGGGAGGTGGTGGAATGGCCGTCCCTGGAGGCATTTAAAAGCCGGGCAGACGTGGTGCTGAGGGACATGGGTTAGGGGTGGTTTTGGTAGTGTAGGTTATGGTTGGACTCGATGATCTTGAAGGTCTCTTCCAACCCAAGTGATTCTGTGATTCTAAAAGGAGAAACAGCCCCTGTGTGAAGGTGCGGACCAGGGACACAGACCCCAGGGGGTGCGGGGCTGAGGCAGCCCGTGTGTCCCCGTGGACGTGGTGTCTCGTCTGCGGCCCCGCAGCGGGACACGGCCCCTTCATCTCCTCCAGGAGCAGCCGCCACCACCGGGGGGTGCCGGGGGCAGCCGCCATCCCGCATCCCGCATCCCGCATCCCACCTCCCCCATCCCGCCTCCCGCCTCCCGCATCCCGCATCCCCCAGCAGAGGGAAGCAATGCGCCGCGCTGCGCCCGTCCCCCCCGCCGGGGTATCCCGGGATGCGGCCGGCGCCGGGAAGGGCAGCGGGAACTGGCAGGATCCAGGATTCATCCCGCCTCCATCCCCGGGGAGCAGTTCGGCGGGCGCCGGTCCCACTGCTGGACGCAGAAGGACACGGAGCTCCGCAGCCGCAGCCGCAGTGTCCTGGAGTCAAAGGGCTGCCCTCCCCAGAGCGCGGCTTCCTGCTCTTTGGGCTTGTTTTTGCCACCCACAGCGGAGCTTCCCTAGGGAGAGGGTCTTGGCACAGCTCTGAGGCCGGGACGGCGCGTCTCATCCGCAGGTGAGGCTGTGCCGAGCGGCTCCGGGCAAAGGCTGTTGGACCGGAGCTTCCACCCCAACAGCCCAAAACTTTGCTGCGGGAAGGAGTGGGGTCACTGGTCTCCAGGGCCTTTAGCTGGGGTTGTGATGCCGTTACACACTGGAGGCCACGTGTGTGTGCGCCGAGCGCCCTCAGCCTGGGAATGCTGGGGGAATCCGCTGGAACGCTTCTTAAAATATTTACAGTTCCCAGGAAGAGCGCTCCCAAGGACACGCTGTTACAGCGCTGGGTGCGCCATCCCTAACAACCGCTGGCAGAAAACATGAAAACACTTCTTAAATGTTTAAACTGCTTTAAAACGTCCTTCTGAGGGCAGCCGGTCGACACAGCGCCTGCGCCTCTGGGCCAGCCGGGAGGGAGCAGCTCCCTCTGAACAGCCCAGCCCGGCAGCTCCAGTGGGAAGAAACCCATCTTCCCAGTCTCCGTGAGCCAGCCTGAGGAGGCGTTGTGCTGGCTCCGTATGGAAACGCCAGCATGCTAATTAGCGCCTGCTAATTCGGGAATGACAGTTGTTTCAAGAAATCTGGCGGTGTAGCCTAACCCAGGCAAAATGCTCCAGGTGGAGCAAAGAAGAACCTGGGGAGGAGAGCGCCTGTGCTTTAAAGAGAGGACAATACTTTTGGTTAATATCCGAGAGTCCCAAAGTAATTACTTTATGGAAGGGGTTCCCCTGGCAGCGCCCTGCCAGCTGTGTCTGCCGAGGGTCACCTTGCCAGACCCGGCCCCTTGGCTCCCGATGGCCTCATCCATCCTCTGCCTCACATAAAATGGATCAAGTCCGAGTGGCCAGTGGCCAGCCTGGTCCACAGGGGCCACACACGGTCCCAGGTGGCTAAAAGGAGTGTCACAGGGAGCGGTGCCTGCCCCGGCACACACAGCGACACCAGCAGTGCTCATGTGGATGTCACCAGCACCACCCAGCCCCGTTCCTCCTTAATGGATGGTCAGGACAGGACACGACCCTCTCCCACTTGTTTCACAGTCCCTCTTGTGTCTGTGGGTCCCTGGAGCCCTGGAGCAGGCAAGAAGCTGTCCAGGTCCATAGAATCATAGAATCACTTGGGTTGGAAGAGACCTTCAAAATCATCGAGTCCAACCATAACCTACACTACCGAAACCACCCGTAACCCATGTCCCTCAGCACCACGTCCGCCCGGCTTTTAAATACCTCCAGGGACGGCGATTCCAACACCTCCCTGGGCAGCCTGTTCCAATGCTTGAGAACCCTTTCGGTAAAGACGTTTTTCCTAATATCCAACCTAAACGTCCCCTGGCACAACTTGAGGCCGTTTCCTCTTGTCCTGTCCATGCCCAGGTCCTGGTCCCTGTTTGTCTGCTCTCCGGCTCCAGCCTCGGGTCTTTCCAGGTTCTGGTCTCCTCCCATCGGCAGTTAGTGCAGCTTAACCTTTGTCACTGAACCCCACATGCGTATGCAGACAGTCAGGTCACTCAGAAAAGAGCCAGAAGTGAGTTTAATGAGCAGACGGGACTGTGGTTTGTCAGGCGCGTGGCCCAGAGAGTGCACTGACCAGCAACTCGTTACGCCCTGTCAGCCCCTTTGCCAGCCCCCCTCCATTTTCCCATGCTGGTTCCTTCCCAATATACTGGATCCTTCCTTTCCCCTGCCTTTGGTCCTTCTTCCGAACATCCCATAATACATTCCGCGTGTTTCCACAAGCCCCTTAAATGACCCCATATAAAAATTTACACAAGCCCCATCCAATATCCAGCACTAAGTCTGCTCTTTCCCAGGGGACCCAGGACAGTTTTCTTTCACCGTCTCAGCAGTTCTGCGTGGACCTCTTTCCTCCTGGCTCCTCCAAGCCCCTCCATTGCTGACCTGCAGGTTGTGGTCTGCCTTACTGTCTTTGGTACCTCCAGGGGTCTTGGGTTTCTGTATCTAGGTGTGTTTTGTTATTTTTCCTGTCTTTGGCCTCTGTTTATATGTTGAAGAGCCATTAACCAGATATTCTTACAAACCATGGTTCTTACATCGCAGGATGTATGTGTCCTTTACCTTCTGTATACCTTTTGCCTTCCTTAGATCCTTGCTTGCCATGTATCCTTACATCGGCAGAAGTTTGGCATGTTCCCCTCTCCTGGCTGGTCTTCTTGGTGGTGGAACCTTGTGCAAGAAAGTTGGCAGCGACCATGATATTGGCTTCACTGGCGAATGGCAACCCTGGTCTTGTGGACCCCTCTTTGGCAGAGCATCCTCAGCACCTGTCCCCGGATTGGTTTGGTTTTCACACCGTAAGCAATAGGATTCAGGATGGGTGGGGCAAGGAAATGGAGGTTGGCTGTGAAAACGTAGGCCTGGGGCGACACGTGTTTGCCAAACTGGTGCATCATGGACAGGCGGGTCATGGCGATAAAGAAGAGGACGACAGCACAGATACGTGAGACACGAGTGTTGAGGGCTTTGAGACACTCCCGCCACGTCGCAATGTTCAGGATGGTCTTAAGGATGAGTAGGTAGGACAGGGGGACAAAGAGCAAGTCCCAACCTATTGGAGAGGAGCACAAAAAGCCCATAAGTACTGTTAATCCTTGTAGCTGAGCCTGTGTGGTCAACGATGTCTGGATGCAAACAGGAGGGATGGGAGAGCTTGCAGACCCTGCTGAAACACGGCGGGGTCAGCAGGATTGGGAGCAGGAACTGGACAAGGATGGTCCTCACAACCATTGCCACACGTATCTTGGTGGTCACTGGGTTGGTGAGGATGGAGGAATACCACAGTGGGTGGCAGATGGCCACATGGCGATCGAAGGCCGTGGCCAGAATGGCAGCAGATTCAATATCTGTGGAGGAGTGAATGAAGAACATTTGGGCAAGGCAGGTGCCAAAGCTGATCGCTCTGGCCTCCAGCCACAGCATCCTCAGCATGGTTGGGAACGTGGATGTGGGCAAGCCCAGGTTGGCCACAGCTGGCATAGCAAGGAGTAGATACATGGGTGCGTGGAAGCTCCACTCTGCCCTGATGATGGGAGGGACAGGCAAGTTCCCCAGCACTGCCAGGAGGCATGTGGAGTGGAGAGGAACAGCAGACCACATCTGAGTTGTTCCCCATGCTGGAAAACCACCCAAAAAGAATGATAGGGGTCTTGGTCTGGCCGCTGTTGGTCCCGGCCGGGATGAAACAAGGATGCTCCCTCTCATCCCTGAATAGCTGCCCTGGAACGCAAGCCAGCAGGGTCACAAATCACACAGAGGCGGTAAGAAACAGGGATAGTCCGGAAGCTCTTCAGTCGGAGGCCTTGGAGGAGACCAAGACCACCAAGACCAGCAAAGCCGTGCTACAGTGCAGCTTCCCAGGAGATCTTGAATTTTTTACTTTTGCTGGGAATCTCGGGTGAAAAAAGACGAGCTGGTAATGGATCAGTCTGCCTGTGGAAAGATAGCAGCTTTCTGAGGAATGGAGATGCGTAAAGCCTGGCCCTTCCAGACCAACGAAACACAGGTGGGAAAAAGATCTACTTAAGCAGAAGGATGGTGATTATTTGCAAAGCAAAGGTGTGGAAATTGTACACGGATAAGTGTAAGCTGGAAATTATAGGGACACCGTATAAAAGCAGGATGTCTCTGGACATCCTGCCACCAGAAGTACAGGGAGGAGAGATGGAACCGCTTTTATGGAAAGTTTTCTGTCTGTAAACTCACGCTGCTGGGAAGGGTGGGACCGGACTCAAGGGCTGTCATCTCTAGAGTCCTGTCCCTGTGGTACTCGCACGGTACATGCCCAACTCTGCTCCTCAGGGCTGGCGTGGAAGGACCGTCTGCCTCAGGGGTCCCCATGTTCCCTCGGTGCTTGCAGGGAGCAGAGCCAGGGCACCCTCAGCTACTGCAGCGACGGCCACTGAGGTCTCCACAGCCCTGGGCTGGCTCACTGTGGTCCGCATTGGCTTTCTACATCTTCTAGGGAGGTATTCCCCATCCCTCTCCTGTAAGGACATCCCATGGAAAGCAGCAGGGAGGAAGGCAGCGGGAATGAAAGAGTGCATAAGAGGGATTTTAAGAAACTGCTCTGTGAGCAGCTCAGTGAGATCTGTTATGGAGGTGTATGTCATCTTCTCTGGAATATCCACCTGTAAGTCTAGAAACGTTTTTGAAATGACTTAAATAACTGTAAAACCATTCCATTTAAAAATACCTAATATCTGTTCTGAAAATTGCAGAAATATTGCCATTCTTTCCTCAAATTCATAAGGCTTCTAACCCACAGCATCTGTCTTTCCCTTCCCCGTGTGGGTGCACAGGTCTGTGGCCCAATGCAGCGCCCTTGGAGAGCGGCAGGGACCAAACCAGTCCCATGGACCGACTTGGGCTTGCACAAAGCTGCAGACGTTAGTGTGTGGGAGTTTTCTCTAGTCCTGGAGAGAAGCTTCTCAAAGATCATCCCCCGCATGACATGGAGGGGAAGGAGGAGGAGTTACGGGAGAAGGTTATCTTCAGGCACAAACATCTGGCGGGATGAGTTAAAGCAGCCGTAATTCCCTGTTCAGTCTCCACCCTGAACGTAGAGGAGCCGTCAGAGGTTTGCCCTAAATTTCTGGTGCGTGCTTTACACCACTGTGCTAGATGGGTGCTGCGTCGGCTGTGTGCAGGGAGAACTGGGGAACCTCTTGTCCCAGCCACATTTTATGCCACAAACCAGCCCCCCCACCACCACAGCAGGCACTGGAGCAGGGCAGCACTGGGGCAGCAGCAGGGCAGCACTGGGGCACCATCAGGGCAGCAGTGGGGCAGCAGTGGGGCAGCACTGGGGCACCATCAGGGCAGCAGCAGGGCAGCAGTGGGGCAGCACTGGGGCACCATCGGGGCACCATTGGGGCAGCAGTGGGGCAGCAGTGGGGCAGCAGTGGGGCAGCATCAGGGCAGCAGTGGGGCAGCAGTGGGGCACCATCGGGGCAGCAGTGGGGCAGCAGTGGGGCAGCACCACTGTCTGGAGCAGGCAGAGGGTGAGCGGGGACCGGGCAGAGCGAAGACCCTCCCAGGCGTGAGTCCGGTCTGTCCCAAGCTCTCGCACGTCGCAGCCTGTCGGGAGGAGGCAGAAGACGGTGAATGAGTCCTTTTGGGTGCTTTCCTAAGCGATGACTCGTTTCAACTTTCAGAGTTTGATGCCCTCCCGAAAATGCCACATGCCAGAGATGGAGCCCAGGATTGCACTGGCACCGCATGTCCTCAGGAAGCCGGGAGTGGAAAAGGGGCTGCTCCCCGCTCTGGCATAGGGAATGGTTGGATCCTGATGGATGCAGGGCTGCCCGTTCCCCTTTGCGAGCAGGGAAACCCAGAGCCTGGGGTCTCTGCGAGGGCTGCCATCTCCCCGTGGTAGGCGCAAGCAGCAGGGACCTGTGGAGGTCTGGGAGGAGCGGGGACCCAGCTGAGCCCTCCTCAGGGACACGGTGCCAGTGACCGAGCAAAGAGCCCACTCGCCTGCCTCACCTACGACCACCCTGAGCTTCCCACCAGCTCCATGGCGAGGAAGCCGCCGGCTCCTGGCCCCAGGGCTCTCAGCAGCAGAGGATTTATGGAAGATCCTGCTAGGCAGTGGGAGCGGGCTGGCCTGGGAGCAGGAGGGCTCTGGTTTCTCAGCGCTCGGAGCAGATGCGTTAACCCCATGGCAGCAGGTCCACCCCTGCCCTCGGTGCCTGCTGGTGGGGGGGATGCACTGTGGAGACCCCTCCAGAGGCGCCTCTGTGGCAGGGTGATGGACAGGTGAATCTTAACGGTTGTTGCCAGCCCCACTTTGGTCCTCTGGATGTGGAATCCTAGAATCATTTAGCTTGGAAAAGACCTTTAAGATCATCTCTCTACAACTCCCTGAAAGGAGGTTACAGCCAGGTGGGGTCAGTCTCTTCTCCCAAGTGACAAGCGACAGGACAAGAGGAAACGGCCTCAAGTTGTGCCAGGGGAGGTTTAGGTTGGATATTAGGAAAAACTTCTTTCCCGAAAGGGTTCTCAGGCATTGGAACAGGCTGCCCAGGGAGGTGGTGCAATGGCCGTCCCTGGAGGTATTTAAAAGCCGGGGGGACGTGGTGCTGAGGGACATGGGTTACGGGTGGTTTTGGTAGTGTAGGTTATGGTTGGACTCGATGATCTTGAAGGTCTCTTCCAACCCAAGTGATTCTATGAATCTATGATTCTATGATCTAGTCCAACCATTGACCCTCCTCTACCAGGTCCGCCACTAAACCCTGTCTCTAAGCGAGGAACAAAACCCTGGAACAGGTCGGTGGTCTCTGGAGGAGACCAGAGCTATGTGGGCTTGTGTCCTGTCCCCAGAAGTGGCCTTAGGCAGATGCCAAGAGAAGAATGTAAGAACAGGGCAAGTGTGCTTAGTAATTCCTCAGGCACCTTCCCAGCCTCCAGCAGTTTGTGTTCTAGGGGATTCCCGAGCCAGAACGGATTCCTATACACATAACAGCCCAGGAAGGACTTTTTCCTTCCAGTAAAGGTTCATTTGAATTCAGATGTTGGTAACTGCAACAAACAATGGCCAGAAAATCTACAGCCACTGCTTTATGCTCGTCCTGTACACGCTTCTTCGGAGGGCTCCTAGTTCTTGTGTTGGGAGAGACAGCGTGCACTGATCCCTGCCGCCGCCTCACGGCTGTTCAGGGGTGCCACAAGCGGTGTCTGCGGGGTGGCAGCTGCCTCCCTGAGCAGCGGTGCGTGCTGTGCTGTCCTCAGCGGCAGGTCATACCTCCTGGCTCTCCACGATGCACCGAGTTTGCCTTCCAGGAACACCTGGCTCCAGCTCCTTGATCCCTGTGGGGCCCACGTCTGCATCTCTGCCTTCTTCCACCTTCCAGCTCTCTTCTTCACCCACCGTTTCAGGACCACTGTCCACCACCCTGTCCATGTCCTGCTGGACAGCCTGGACCACCCAGCCTATGAGCCTGGCTGGGTACGGGGTGAAGACCAAGGAGATGTGGGCGTGGGTGCTTGGCTTGCTCTGTCAGGAGCCAGTGAGCCTGGAGCGCAGCACGGCTCCCGCAGGTGAGTCCGGATGAGCCCGGACTCAGCAGCCTCCGCCCTGGCTGTCCCAAGTGTCCCCCTGAGCATCCCAGCTCCCTCATCCCAGCGGCCCCGGGTCGGGCTGAGCTTCTGCAGTGACTCACCCAGCTTTTAGTCCTCCCGTTGGGGTGCTCTGGGGTGCGGAGCGTCGCGAGTCCCCCAGTGCAGCCACTGGAGCGGTGAGAGACGGGGATTTAAGGGAGCGCTGTGAGATGGTCCGCAGGGGCCGGGGCACGAGCGTGCACCTGGGTGACACCCTGAGTTCGGCTGGAGCAGAAGAGATGCTCCAGGACATCCACCTCCATCCCCGTCAGCTCTTGGAGGGTCTTCCCTGCACAGACCTCTTGCTACGCCCTTGTGGTGGGATGGCAGACGCTCCTGCAGAGTTGCAGTTGTGCTTCAATTGGGAAGGTCAGGAGCACGCCCAGGTATGATTTAAATCTCCTCTCAGCCCTCAGGGAGGTTCTTGTGAGAGGCAGAAGGTCCATGGGGGTCTTCCTAAATCTTAGGATGGATTTCACCGCAGCACTTGATGCACTGATGGATGAAACATTTTGAAAACAACAACATAATAAAATAAACGCCCTGGGGGGGTTTTCATCCGACTAGAGGAAATGATGAGAACAAAATGCTTTAATGGCCATTGTTGGTGAGGGGCAGAAATGGGATAGTTAGTGCTGAACATTGTCGCTCAGGAGCTTCAGAGTGGATGAAGATGGTCAGATTTCAGTATCTAAAGTTATCTTTATTACTGTATTCTTTGGGCCCTGTCTTCCCCCACTGGTAAAACGCTAATGAAGAAACATGGTGCGCCGGGGTATGGCAAATGCATGTTTATTGCAAGGAGGAATTGCATTAGGGAAATGTTGACTTGAATATCTGAAACGTATTGGTTTCTGCAGACATCTCGATGGGGGCTTGCTGCTGCAGCCGTCACAGAGCGCTGAGCACAAACTGCTGCCGCCGAGCCCTGGGCTCGAGCTCTCCGGGACCACCAGGCTGACCACGGGTCCTGGTGGGGACGGCAGCCCAGGAGTGGTGGCAGGTGCCTTGTTTTTGGAGCGAGCTGAGATGAGCAGACCATGGTCCCATCCTGGACAGCTGGGTGCAAATTCCACACAGCTACCCACAAACCCCACAGTCCGCATGGACTGTCCGAAGGGAATTTTGCTCCCGGCTAGCTCGGGCACGGGCATGGGCTCTCCGCTGGCCGCAGGGCGCAGCAGGGCGTCGTGCAGCCCTTTGCCTCTGCCCTGGCCGAGGGGCACAGCCCGCGCGGGTGCTGCGGGCGCTGCAGCGCTGCCAGCTGCGGCAGGTCGCTACGCGGGGCCAGGATCCCGACCCAGCCCATGGACTTTGCTCCCAGCTCCTCCCGCTGAGGTGCAGGGTTGGGGGTGGCAGAAAAACCCTCCGCAGGCAAAACCCCACCTGCACCAGGGGATAAACTGGCACAGGGGTTTTCCCGCAGCCGAGCGGAGCTGAGCCGTTTCTGCAAACCCGGGCGCCTGGCGGTGGCATTGAAGCCTTCCCAGTCCAGACCAGCTCCAAAGGGGTGCCCAAACGTGCAACGAGAGAGCACCAGCCCCTCAAATGTTTGTGTGCGTGGCTAATTCCCATTAAAACGGGGGGGTGTGAGGGTGCCTGAGTGCCGCTACAGGGTCAGAACAAAGGATGAAATGGGTACAGAGGGGGAAAAGGGTGAAACTAGGGAATTCACCCATGTGCTGCGTGTCTCCTTATACCCGGAAGGGTGTGGGAAGGGGCTTGGTCCCAGCCTGCCTGCCAGAAAAGCCAGCAGATGCAGCAGCCGGATCCCTTGCTCGTGATGGAGACAGGGTGAGACCCTCCTCCTGGCAGTCGGCTGCTGAGAGGGCAAAACTGGGGTCTGCTAGCAGAGAGATTTACTGAACTGGGGAGGGGGCTCACCGGAGCAGCACAGCTCCCTGCTGTGCCGGCAGGAGCAGGGAGTACGGCGGTGATCGGGGCGGGGGGGACACTGCCCTCACCCCTTCGCGCAGCAGTGGCCGTGCACACCGGCAAAGCTCGGGCTGTGCTGCTGAGAGCGGCTTTGGGTTAAGCCCCAGATTAACCAGTGTTAGCACCAAACGCAGCCCGGCTGGAGAATCGGCACCCAAAATGGGGAAGGGCTTGGGGCATCCGAACCCCAGCACCTCCTCTGGAAACCCTTGCCACTGATGGGAGCATGATCCGGAGGGAGCCCAGGGACCGCCAGCATCCCCCTGCCCTGCGCAGACAGCACAGCGGGTGTCCAGGGCTGTGCCTCAGTTTCCCCTCTCGCCCCATCCTGCCCTGGTTTGGCCTCGGTGTGCTGGGCAGCTTCACCAACAGCAGAGGGAGCACGAACCCCCCCAGGGCAGCGGGTTTGCTGCTCTCTGACATTGCACCCGCCCCTGGACCCACAGAGGGGTCAGAGAATCCCAGAATCCCCGAATCCCAGATCCCTGGGGCTGGCAGGGCCCTCTGGAGCTCATCCCGTCCACCCCCCTGCCGGAGCAGGGGCACCCGGAGCAGGGGGCACAGGATGGCGTCCCGGCGCGTTGGGAATGTCTCCAGAGTCGCAGACTCCCCCACCTCTCTGGGCAGCCTCTGCCAGGGCTCTGCCACCCTCCCAGGCAACGAGTTCCTCCTCGTGTCCAGACGGAACTTCCCGGGTTCCAGTTTGTGCCCGTCACCTCTTGTCCTGTACCTGGGCACCGCTGGAAAAAGCCTGGCCCCCTCCTCCCGGCGCCCCCGTAAGGGTTTGTAAACGCTGCTGGGGTCAGGTGTGGGTGGTGGGTCCGGTGCGGTGCCGTGCTGCGCTCCCTGGGCAGAGCCACACGCACAACTCGCCCGGTGCCGTGGGGCTCACGGAGAGGCGGGGGGTCCCGGGGGGAACAAGCTGGGTCTGCCCCAGCGGCAGGTTGTGCAGGGCGGCTCGGCCAGCCTTGCTTGTCTTTCCCCCCGCTTCCTAAAATCCTAAAATTCCTAAAATCAGTTTCCCTGCCTGGAAAAGGTGGGTTTGCTTTCATTTGCGTCAGCCCCAAGGTCTGTTGCCCCTTTTCCCAGTGAACCGGCACCGGGGCTGCCCCAGGGAATGCCACATCCCAACCGTGGAGAAAAGGGCGCTTCCCGGGGCAGCCATGGTGCCTCCAAATCCCATGTGCCTGTTCGGGGGGGGCTCGCGCCCAACAGCAGCTCCCGGGAGGACAGGAGATCCCGGGGGAATTCCGTGCCTTACGGTACATGGGAGCTGGGTCTGCGCGGCCTCATGCTGCCTGGCACAAACGTTCTGTGAGCCGCCTCGTCCTAAACCTCTTCTACCCAAAAGCCGCGCGGTGCCGGAGCACGGGGCCAGCTCCACCTGCGCGGCGTGGGGAGTGTGTCACACACCGACCTGGCCCGGCATCCCCGCTCACGGCAGCCTGGCTGAGGAAGGCTCAGGACGCCTCCTGGTATCCCTGGGCAGGAGAAGGGCACGGGACAGCAAATGTCCCCCCTGAGCATTTTGTGGCACTTGGGGCAAGCGGCCACCCCGCTCGGTGCCTCAGTTTCCCCGCAAGGAGCCCCCGGCGCAGGGGGGGCAGGGGAGCCCCTCGCTGGCGGGGGGAGCAAAGTGCTGCGCTTCCCCCTCCTGCGGGAATAGGGAAGGTCCCAAAAGCAGCCGGCACATTTCACCCCCCGCCCCGCCGACACACAGCAGGGCAGGAGGGGAGGATGGAGAGGGGGAATGGCTGTCAGGACACATCCCACCCTCCCTTTGGGAATATGAGTCACCCGGGGCTGCCGTGGGCTCTGCCCCGGAGATGGGGGCAGTCACGAAAGCCACGCTGCCGCAGGGCGAGCAGTCCCTGCTTGCCCGGGTAACCCAGAGCCACCCTCTCGCTCCTGGTTCTGCTAGGAAAAAATTAAAAAAAAAAAAAAAAAAAAAAGGCTAAATATTTTTCAGCTGTTTGCCACGGTGCCTCAGCAGAAATATTTTCTGCCGCGTCAGAAGTCTGACACAGCAGAACAGGGACACTGCTCCCGGGCCAAGGGCGGCCTTATCTCGGCCCAGCCGGGCTCCTGTTGGTGCCGCCCCGGTTATCGCGCGCCGCAGCCGCGCCGGGATGGGAGATGCCGCCGTGACTCAGCACCCGCCGCCGGTGACGCTGCAAACCCATCGCACCCGCGTTACGATGGCAGCGACGCCGCAGAAATGGCTAAAACGTCCGGCTAAAACGGGCTTGGGACCAGGGGAGGGGAGCGGGAGCCCATGCGGCTCTGCCGGGCCGGCGGCCGGGGCTGCTGCCAGTGCTGCCCTTCTGCCTGCGTCTGATGAGCAGCCTCAAACTAAAGTTTCACCCCCTCAAAATGGGGTGAAACGGGGTCCGTGGGTTCCCTGACCTCGGTGTCGGCTCGGCCCCACGGAGATGCTGTTGTGTGGGTCTCCCTGGGGGCAGGGGGCTCTGCCTAGTGCCCGACGCCGGGCTGGTGGCTCCGTGCCGTGGGCTCCTGAGCAAAATCTGTAACGGCCCTTGGGCCGGTCCCTGGTTCAGCCACGAGTCCTGGGACCATGGGGGTGGTGGGACGAGCTGCTGACCACTGGGGCCTCTGGCGGGGCGGCCGGAGAGGGGTTTTGGGGGCCGCTCTCCCAGGCGAGGGGCATGCCGTGCAGGCAGCCCCCAAAGAGCTGCTCAGCGGCGACGAAGGCTCGTCCCAGGGGCCACCCCATTTCCAGAGACGCTTCTGCTGCTTCAGTAGGTCGTGGGTGCCGGCTTGGCATCAGGTCTCTCTTTCTGCCTTCCTAAAACCACGTCCCAACACAGAACCAGGTCTGGCTTTGTCCGTCGCCAGCATTAACTGCTTGAGAGGCGCCGGGGGGACGTAATATGTACGGAAAATGCGTTCCTGACCCAGCTGGTCCCACGCCACAGTCAGGAGGAGAGAATCATAGAATCATAGAATCACAGAATCACTTGGGTTGGAAGAGACCTTCAAGATCATCGAGTCCAACCATAACCTACACTACCAAAATCACCACTGAAGTGGTGATCCTTGTGGAAGTCCTTGCCTGAGCTCAGCAATGCCCTTCTTGGTCCCCTAGGGGCCTTCCTTGCTGGCAGGACACCTTTCATTAGCAAGTGCTGTGGGACAGCAAGGTCTGGGACACGGTTCCCATCCAGGGCTGGGGGCTTCTTAGGGGGGTCCGTGGTTAAGGGAGCCTTCTGCACAGCGACGGCAGGCAGAGCCACGACCCGCAGCGGCCACGTGCTGGGAGGGCTGGGTAGGTCCCTCGGAGCTGCTGCTTACAAAAAAGGAGCTTTGTTCGGGGCAAAGTGAGGCCGTTTGCCCTTACTCTGAAGTCTCTGGGGTTTGAATGTGTGGAGGGGGGTTACCTGCTCCCCGCACCGGTACAACCAGGCATCCTCCAGGAGCAGCGGGCTCCTCTGCTCTCCCTGCCGCAAAGCTCCGCTCCGTTTGTCCGAGGGGCCCCGGGCTCCCTGAGTGACCACAGGGGAACAGGGACGTGGGGCGCCGGGGAGCAGCCTCTCCTCCCGGTGCAGGAGCGCTCCCCAAGGCCAAGGGCTGGGGCAGCGGTGGAGGAAGGCAGCGTGGGACACCGTCACCAGCGGAGCCCAGCAGGAGGCTGGAGCCCGCTCCTGAGGTGTGGAGCCCCGTGTCCCATGAGAGTACCGCAAAAGCCCCGGGATTTTCCGAGACGGAGGTTTCACACTGCTTGTCTGAGGTCCAGAGGGTGGGCTCTGACCTGCCTGGCACGGCTGGGCTCCCCCCACGGGGGTCTCCCTGCCCAGACCCTCTCTGCTCCGTGGGCTGGTCCTGGCCACCCGTGCCAGCACCCCCGAGCCCTGTGGCTCTTCCCTTCCCGGCCGTCACGCACCCGGCGACAGCCCTGGGCAACCAGAGGGTCCCTCTGGCCACTCTCTGCTCTGGGACTCAGGGTCTGGGCTGTGCATCAGCAACAAAGCGGAGTCTGGGGAACCCCCCCCGACCTGCCAGAGTGCAGTGACAGTGGGGGGTGAAGGCACCGGGGCACCCCCACCTCCAGGCGCTGTTTGTGCCTGCGGAGCCGCAGGGACGCCGCGGAGCACCGAGGATCGGGGCTTCTGGATTAGCCACAGTCTCAGCAGGAGAGAGGAGTGGGCTGCGCTGCCGGGCTTTGGGGTGGGGGCAGAGGGACACCATGTCACACGCAGGGCTGTGGCCAGGCCTGGGGGCTTGTTGCTCCGTTGGTTGCCGAAGCAGGGCATGATAACTTATGGTGTTGTAATCACTTAGTTCATCTGCGTCGCAGGAGACCCCAGGAAGGATCTTTTCTGTGGGTCTGATTCTCCATCCCCTTCTCTCTCGTCTGCTCCCCTCTGGCTCTGGCAGTGCCTGGGGGCCCTGGGGAACACATTGAGGGATCCCGGCATCGCTAGAGGAGTTGGGGGGGGAGGGGTGGTTGGTCACCAAGTGTCAGCTCCTGTCCCCAGATCAGCTGTGTTGGTGCACACCTGTGGATGAATGCTGCCTTTGGGCAGTAGGTGGTGATGAAGGAGATCCTGAGATCCTGCCCTGGCACACCTCTCACCTGCCGCAAGAGAAACAGTGGGAGGGAAGCAGTGTACCCCATGGACACCAGTGTACCCCATGGACGCCAGGGCACCCCAGCGTACCCCATGGACACCAGGGCACCACAGTGTACCCCATGGACACCAGTGTACCCCGTGGACACCAGGGCACCCCAGCGTACCCCATGGACGCCAGGGCACCACAGTGTACCCCATGGACACCAGTGTACCCCATGGACGCCAGGGCACCCCAGCGTACCCCATGGACGCCAGGGCACCACAGTGTACCCCATGGACACCAGTGTACCCCGTGGACACCAGGGCACCCCAGCATACCCCAGTGCACCCCAGTGTACCCCATGGATGCCAGGGCACCCCAGTGTACCCCAGTGTACCCCCGTGTACCCCAGGGCTGTGCACTGCCACGACCGGCAGACGGCGGCTGCTGCGTGGATGGGGCTGTGCCTGTCCGCACCCCTGTGTGCCAGCAGGCAGCATGGCCGGCCCCCGGCCCCACTGACAGTCCAGCCCAATTCTGCTAAATGCAGGGTCAGAAAACAGGCTGTCACATCTTGAGGGCGGCCGGGCGCTGGCTTTTATCTCGGGGAGCAGCGAGGGTGGCGAGGAGCTATCTGGCGGGGGCGCGCAGGGCGTGGGGGCCGTGGGTTGCCCGCGGGCGATAGAGGGGGAGCGGGGCAGGGGGAGGGCGGCGGGGTCCCCCCAGCCCCTCTCAGGCCGATAGCTGGCTGTGGCGCTGTGCTGCGTGGCCGGGGGTGATCACCCACCCAAGCACGGCGAAGCAGAGCCCGGCCAACACGGTGCTGCGGCGGATGCTCGGCACGCACCGGGACATGGCTGGAGAGACATCCCTTCCCCCCCCATTGCTGTTCCCCTCTGTGCCCTGGGAAGTGCCACACCGTGTCCCCCACTCGAGCTGTCCCACGCGGGTGTCCCCTCCGTCCCCACGCTCACGCAGGCGCGTTTCGCAGCCCAGGGCAGAGGTCCTGCTGGGAAGCCACAGGCTGGACCCTCCTGCCGGGAGCCTGAGTCCTCCTTGTGCCGAGCAGAGGAAAACCCCAGCGAGGGCGAGGTGGGGAGCAAACCCCCTCGGTTATAGGCAGGAAAAACAGTGTCTTAAATGAGACCGTCCTGGAGACGGCTCGTCATGAATTAAAAAGCAGCTTTTGCTTCTTTCTGGGTTGCTTTTGCCCGAGCTCTTGTATTGAGGGATAACTCAGAAGCTGTTTAATTAAATCTTTAGCTTTTTCTTGAATGTCCCTTATGGGGACATTAGGGCTCTTATGCCTGCCCGTGTGCCTCTCATCCCCTCACCTCCCTCAGCTCTGACCCCCCCACGGCCTGTGGTGCTGGGCTGGCGTTAGGGCTGGGGGTGTCCTGGGGAGTCCCTTTACAGGGATACAGGGACAGGGATGTATGAACGGGGACAGGGATGTATGAACAGGGACAGGGATGTATGAACGGGGACAGGGATGTATGAACAGGGACAGGGATGTATGAACGGGGTCAGGTGGCATCTCCTGCTGTGCCCTGGAGCTGCTCTGCACATTTCTGTCACAACCAGAAACCCAACCTCCAGACAGTGTGCCTGAGACCCACATTTCAGACCCAGGAGGTTTCCTACAAAATTAAAGCAATGCAGTAAGAGGCGCTAAGTCAATTAGAACACGGAGGCCCATGCTTGCAGCATAAGTCAGTCATTATGTGGCATGAAATTCAGGGCAGAGCAGTGAGAGCAAGGGGTGCGCTGCATCTCTTGGAGTCAGGCCTGAAGGGTACAAAGGGTTAAACCCGCATCCTGAAATTAGAGATCCACATTAGGGGCAGAAAGGCATTCATTTAACCTGCAGTTATATTTTCCCGTAGTTTATCGTTACGGCACAGAAACAATTTGAAATGTCTTTGTGTTGAAAGCAGAGAGCCTTGGGCGACGAGCCACAGCTAAATTAGATAACTCTCCTCACAGTAATAACATCAAGGTCTCTGCCTGCTCGCTGTAAAACTCCAATCTGCCCCGAATCTCCGCCGTGCTGCGCCCATACCTCTTCTGTTTGTGGCCTTTCCTATTCCCCCTTTCCCTCCTGAGGAAAAAAATTGCGTTTTCAGAAATTCCCCTTGGCTTTCGTGTTCAGGCTACTGACCAAACCGTCCCAGCTGGGAAAGCGGTACAAATTGTGGTGATTCAGACCAGCCTGCTGCTGCTCTGCGTTTCCCCAAATTCGTCACCGACCGCATCCTGAAGGTGTTTAGAGCAGCCACTCCACCGGTTTCCTCACGGTCTGTGAGCGTTTGGTAGGGCTTTGCTCTGGTCCTGGGTTTGGGGTTCACCCGGACAGGAGCCTGAAGTCCCTTTTTGCCCCAAGCACCGCTCCTGGAGCCACCCCTTGCCGGGCACCTGCACTGGTGGTGGGAAGTTGGCTCCGGCGCCTCAGTTAAATCAAGGCACCAGTGCTGGACTGGGCACAGCCAAAAGGGCCAGTGGGGTGGGAGCAGGCTGAAGCTCATATATGAATTTACAGCCCGGAGAGGCTGTAAAAGGTCATTGCTATTACGGACTCTCCACATCCAGAGGCGTACGAGTCTCCAATACGGCCCTAACCCTATTAGCTGATTCACCTGCTACGATTCCTTTCCTATGAGTGCCTCTCCCGCGGGGTTTAAAGAGTTTAAGGAATATATTAAAGGGTATAAAAGAAGCCATTAAAAAGGAATCAATACAGAAAAGCAGCACCAAGTGAGCTGGAATGAGTTCAGCCTCTCTTCCTCTCTCTTTCCTCTGCCTCCCCCTTCCCCTTTCTCTCAGCTCTCTGTGACCGACCATCGCTAACCATCCTGTGAAGAACAATCCTGCTCCCGCACCGGCCCCAGCAAAACCAGACCCTGAACGGGCCGGAGCGTGGGACCAGGACCTGAGGTTTCTCACTACAACCACGTCTCTGCCTGCTCTTCTGCGGAGTCCAGAAAAAAACCATGTTATTAACCACATTTTTTTAAAAGTATGAATACTGCAGTTAATACTCTTCTCCGAGCCTCTGTGTTTGATGTTGTCCCAGCTTTGTGGTCCTCCTGCTCTCTGCCACCCCTCCCTGAGCTTTTTCATGCTGCTGGTTCAAACGCAGAAGAAAAGCATCATTATCTTTTCTCTTTTAAAGTTCAGCTCTGCGGTGCTGAAAATGAGCCTCCTAGCACAGATGAGGCAAACGCGTTGCTAATAATAGACCCAGATGTAGCTGGGATTTTATTTTCAGTGTGGGTCTGGCAGGGAACGCGACCGCAGGACGAGAGGAGTGATGACGGGAAGGGCCGTGCTGGGTCACCTATTGTCGTCGCCCAGCTGAGTGCACAGCTGCTTTGGGCAGCTCGGTGCCCAGTCGACCGCGCTGGTCGGCGCACGCGACGCGGGTATTGGCCCGTGAATTTGGGGTTGCACATATTGGATTTCACTCTTTGAGTTCCGCCTCGTTGAAAATTGACGACTTCTGAGGTCCTCAAGTACCGAGGGTGCGTGACCGTGTCTCTGCTCTTTAGGTGAGGAACCCCAGCCAGCGCCGGCCACCTGCCCCTTTATCTGCCCTGCGCAGCCTCCGCTCCGCACCGTGTTATCAGCCCACCGCGGCGTCTCGCTTGCTGCTGACGGGGCCTGCGGGCCTCGCCTGGGATTCAGAAATTCTAAAAAATTAATAATGCCTCCTGGCACCCCGCGTCAAGGAGCTGGAAGGTGCCTCCAGGTGTGAACCACCCCAGCTGGATCACAGAGATGGGCTTGTGCAACCGCTCGGTGTGGCTCCGATGGGATCAACGGACCGGTGTCGATCTGTAACCGGAATGGGATGGAGGTCGGGGTGAAACCTCCTAGGCTGCCTACAAACAGACCCAAAGTCTGTGGTCTTGTTCGGTTGCCCTACACTTCATGCATCCCGGCTTTGCCTTTCCGAGCGTGGGAGCACAGTTCACCTGAAGGCGGACAAACAGGAACAACACCCGCGTAGTTCCACGGGAGGGTGACACCCAGAGTCAAACCTTTGGTGGGACCCTGAACTGGTGGGAAAGGACGTTGCTGGCCTGGTTGTAACAGGGTGGGTCCTGCTGTCCTTGTGCAAGGATAATTTCCCAACAGGGAATGCCCAGGGAGGTGCCTGCCTTGTTAGCACTGTACACGCATTAGAAGAGCAGAGGAGCCCGGCCCCAGTCACGCCTGCCCCGGCACTGGCGTCCCACACAGATATTCCTCGAAACCTGGAGCACGGGGAGGTGCTCTCTGCTCCCTTAGCACCAAGCACGGCTGCGCGTCCGTGGATCTGCAGACGGGGCTCGGGTGTGGAGGAGCTGGGCTGCCTGGCCGGTGTTTTCCACACTTTCACCCGATGAAAGGTGCCTGCTTAGGAGAACGGACGGGGGCTTCTCTGCGGGTCTGCCTGTCCAGAGCTGCAGAGCTGCGTCCCCAGGAGTGCGCTGCCCTGCAGCAGTGCCCAAGTTCATAGGCGAGGTCTAGCCCACCAGAGAAATACCCCTCAAGCTTAGACAGCCTGCAAGTCCTGCAGGGGACCCAAGGTTGGGTGCTGCTGGGGGACGCTGCCGTAGAGCACCTCGCACATGGGTCAGTGCCGGCTGCAGGGCACGGGGTGGCTTGTGCGCGGCTGCGGTGAGCAGGAGCACTGGGGGGAAGGGGGGAGATAAGTGGGTGCTGGGTCCTGACCCTGCCTGTTAAGCAAGTCACAGGGCTTTTTCCTTGAAGACCACACCTCGCTGCAGACTGACCACTCCGTGGACGGCCCGACCCACCGCTGGCGGGGACCCCCACCCCGGCGCCGGCCAATGGCCCCGCAGCGCAGGATGGGGAGGAGCTGCCGGCGGGGGATAAAAGGCTCCGTGGGGTCTCCAGCTCCACATCGGGGTCTGCGTCCTCCTGCAGCTCTCAGCAAAGCCGCCCGCCACCATGGTGCACTGGTCCGCCGAGGAGAAGCAGCTCATCACCAGCCTCTGGAGCAAGGTCAACGTGGAGGAATGCGGTGCCGAGGCCCTGGCCAGGTAGGTCCAGCTCCACGGCGTCTGTGCAGCTGCACCCTGGGCAGAGAAACCATGGCTATTGTGTTTGGGAGCATTAACGTGTCCGTGTGTCCCCTTGTGTCCCCCCGTCTCTCCCCAGGCTGCTGATCGTCTACCCCTGGACCCAGAGGTTCTTTGATAACTTCGGGAACCTCTCCAGCCCCACCGCCATCATTGGCAACCCCATGGTCCGCGCCCACGGCAAGAAAGTGCTCACCTCCTTCGGGGAAGCCGTCAAGAACCTGGACAACATTAAGGCGACCTACTCCAAGCTGTCCGAGCTGCACTGCGAGAAGCTGCACGTGGACCCCGAGAACTTCAGGGTGAGCCGTGCTCGGGGCTTGGCCCGCTCTCCCTCCACCCTGCAGCGCAGCTCAGTGCCCGGAGGGTTTCAAACAAGCATAAATAACACGTATTTTATTTACCAAACTGTAAGGGGCTGGGCTGGGTGGGAACTGGGGGAGGGGGGAAGGTTGGGCACTTGACAAAGCCAGGGAAATGCCAGGCTCCAGACTGTGAGGGGTTTGGGGACAAATACAGGGACATGATCCGAAAGTCCGGAGGCTCGTACAGGCACGGCTTGAGAAAAATGGGAGACGTATGTCAGGAGGCTGAGTAGGGCTGAGGGGGGAGAGCACAGTGGGAAGTGCTGCTGTGTCAGCGCCACAGGCAGCCTCTCCCTGGCACCTCCTGGCCCCGAGGATGGGGACCACTTTGTCTCCCCTTTTTCCAAGGCTGGCAGACATGGGAGGAGAGGGAAAAGCAAGCGTCAGATGGTCGGGGGCTGGCCACTGATGGGAAGAGATGCAGATCGGGATCAGAGGCTGAGAGGAGAGGTCTGAGCATGGGGAGAAGGTCAGCAGGTGAGGGAGGGGAGCAGGAGGGGAATGAAGCAAAAGAGCTTGGGGTACGGGGGGGAGAAGTCGCTGTGGGTGAAGAGAGGGAGCTGTTTAGGGCGGAAGGGATTGAGAGGGCAGGATGTGGCCGATGGGCTTTCAGTCTCGGTTTAAGCCTGACTTTGGGGATGTAGCAGGTAGGCTTCACACTGACCCTCTGCTCAAGCAGGCATGGGGTCTCACAGCAGAGAAAATTTTAAAAAAAGAAAAAAGACAGAAAATGTCTGGAAATAAAATCTAGAGGCTGGAAGAAGCAGGTGTGAGAAGAAGCGGGGTCAGAGCAAGTGGATACTGGTGCATATGGCCAGCACAGGACTGTTTTCCCGCACAGACAATCCAGCTGGAGGAGCTTCCCTGGGTCGCAGCCTCGGGACACACCAGGGGGCTGAGCTCCCCCCGGCCCCTGTCCCCGGGTCCTGCGCAGGGCGAAGGGGTGCTCAGCACCATGCTGATATGATTTGCTTCCTTCCCCTCTCCAGCTCCTGGGAGACATCCTCATCATCGTGCTGGCTGCACACTTCACCAAGGACTTCACCCCTGCCTGCCAGGCCACTTGGCAGAAGCTGGTCGGTGTGGTGGCCCACGCGCTGGCCTACAAGTATCATTAAACCCTGCAGAACCAGATGTGTCTGTAAAAGTCAATAAAAACCCACATTTTCTGGACTTCTTAGCGTGCTCCCGTGTCTCTGCGGCTGCCTGTGGGGTGGGAGGGAGGGAGCAGGGGCTGCGGAAGTGGGGAGATGGGCTCTGGGCTGCCGGGACCATCACGCTCTGGGGGCAGACAGGCTGCCCAAAGGGGAGGACGCTTTTCCTGGCTATTTGGGCTCTCTCCAAAGGGCATCAGACGGCTGGATGCTGCCCTTTCCTGCTGCCCGGCGGGGCTGGTCCTGGACTGCCAGGCACAGAGTGATGCCGGGGTGCCCCTGGGATACCGGGCTCCAGTGGGACATCTGGGGATACTGGCCTCTAAATGGGCGATGGGCACGTCCCAGCCCACCTGGCACCGCTGAGCTCGCCGAAATTGCCGGGGAGGGGGGTTTCTGACCTGTTCTGTGCAGGAGGCTGGGCTGCAGGGCAAGCAGGGGCCCCGCTGGCCCCGAGCCCCTCAACCTGCCATGCGTGCCGGGACGTGCCTCTGCAGAGATTCACTGAGGCCAGCTTGGGTTAGCCAGAAATTCAGCCCTCCCTGTTGTACTACTCATGTATTTTTAAGAAGTTGACCGAAAGCATTTTCTGAGTCAGCGATGAAAGTGCTCCTACCGTTATTCTTGGGCATTTTGGTCAGAATATGATACCTAAAAGAAAATGTTTATGAGCCCAGGAGAAGGGGATGAGGGCAGCTTTTAAACAGGACCGATCAGAACTTTTTTTTACTCAGACTGGCAAAATGGAAGAATGTTATTTCACTGGAATGGAAGGATTCTGCGTAAGCACATCAGTTTCAGTGATGCTTTTCCAGGAATAACCTTAAAAAGCAACAAGGACAGACATGTCGGTGTCTCAGAATGACAAAATCCTTGTTTTGCATGGTTTAGGAGTAAATTTTCTGCCTTTCTCCTAATAAAACAGGGATTTGTACTTATGACCCCTCTATGCTACACAAAGAGCCTGCCCAACAGGCAAAGGAGCACTGAGAACATCCTGAGAGAAAAGAAAAAAAAAGTAAAAAAAAACCCCAGAAAGTAGTCCAGGTTTCCTGCAGCATGTCAGTCAGTGAGGAAATGAGCATTTCAACATGATTTCCAGAGGTAAGACTGTTCCCAGTGTCTTGTCCCAGTTAGCATAAAGGTGCTGTTCAAAACCTTGCAAGTTTGGAAGCCACCAAACAGAAAGGTCTCAGGCGCGGGCAGACACAGCACTAACAAGGTGGCTGTGGGTGCATCCAGCGGCACACGCTGTTCCTGTCTCTGCACTGCTGGGTCCTGGACTAGCAGGCGCTTGCCTGCGCGGTGCCTGTGGACCTCGGCAACATGCCTTTGCCCCAGTGCCTACTCCTCCTCTCCCACCCTGTGCCGTGGACACATCCCAGCGGTGACACGGAGCGTGTCCTGCTCCCTGACCGTGCACTACGGCCACTGCCTGGATGGACCCGTCAGCCTTAATTTGCAATTAGAGGCGCAGGCAAGGGGCAGGATGTGGCGCTGGTGTTGAAGAGCCACTGTGCCAGGCTTTCCCAGTGACGCTTGCCTCCCTCTTGCGCGAAGCAAAGTTACAGAATCCCAGTATCATGGAATGGTTTAGGTTGGAAGGGACCTTAAAGACCATCTTGTTCCAACCCACCTCCCACCACACCAGGCTGCTCCCAGCCCCGGCCAACCTGGCCTTGAACCTCCAGGGATGGGGCAGCCACAGCTGCTCTGGCCAACCCCGGCCAGGGGCTCCCCACCCTCACAGCCAGCAATTTCTGCCCAACATCCCACCCAAATCTCCCCTCTGCCCGGGGAAAACCGTTGCCCCTCGTCCCGTGGCTCCACTCCCTGATCCCGAGTCCCTGCCCAGCTTTCCTGGAGCCCCTTTCAGACACTGGCAGGGGCTGGAAGGTCTCCCCGGAGCCTTCTCTTCTCCCGCCTGAACCCCCCCAGCTCTCCCAGCCTGTCCTCCCAGCAGAGGGGCTCCAGCCCTCCCAGCATCTCCGGGGCCTCCTCCGGCCCCGCTCCAACAGCTCCGTGTCCTCCTGTTGTTGGGACCCCCGGAGCTGGACCTGGGATTCCAGGCAGAGCAGAGGGGCAGAATCCCCCTCCAGCACCCCAATTCCCATGCTGTGGGGATGCAGCGTGGGCAGACACAATTCCCATTTTGCTGTCTGCTGATTCCGCTCCAGGGGGAAGGGGGGAGCTCCTGCCCTCAGCTGGGAGACCACCAGATGCTGGCAGAGAGTGGTGGGATGAGCCTGGACAGGGCTGTTGAGCTGGCAATGGAAGATCACAGCAAATAAAGTGGGAACAAAGACACCCTTGAGACCTGCTGGCCTAAGACACACGAAATGGTGTGTTTTGGAGGAGAGGGAAGAGGCTGGCCCGCATCCAGCGCAGCACAGGCTGGCACAGCTGCCACTCCTGCTGATAAGGGCTCCGGTAAAGCTTGGCGCGGGACACTGCTGCTGCAATCAGAGTGACCAATAAGTTCTGCTTGTTTCAGAAAGGCTGTCACTGCAGCTGCCTTTTGCTGCTGTCGGGCCGGTTTGTCTATAAAAAGGGAAGGTTCTTGTCCATGGAAGTGGGCACGGCCCAGTGTGGAACGACTTTAGGGATCTTTCACCCACACCAAAGGGAACAGCCGTCTGTAAGGATGCTCAAGAGAAGGGTCCGGAGCATGGTGACGTCCATCTCAGGCAGACAGCAAAAGGGCCCCCAGTTTTCCTGCTGGGGACAAGGGTGCTGCAAGGCATTGCCGTGTGTGCTCTGGAGGAAAGGAGATCTCCCTTTGGCTCTGTAACTGGAAAAAAGTGACAAAAATTGCCTCCACTTGGCAGGTTGTGATGAATATTTCCCCTCCCACCCTGTGCCACCGAGCGTCTCCCTCAACAGACAACCCCTGTGCTGGGAGCTCTGAGCATCCAAAACCTGCCAGCCAGGCATCTGCCCCCAAGCCGTAAAGCAGGTGGTTTTAAAACCTACTGTGAATGAATTCTTTCTAATAGAAATGGATGGATCCTCCGGAGAAGCCCCAGGCAGAGCACAGGGCTGGGACTGTCTGGGCTGTCGTGCCTCTGTGTTTTGCCAACGTCTCTGCCGTCTCACGGCGCACAGGGCTGCTGAGGGCGAGTGCCCCGGGGGTCCCGGCCAGCATCACCCTGCCATCCTCGTGGGCACCTTCGGGGCTGCGTCTGCTTGACGGGGAGCTTGTGCTCTGACGGCGTCATGGACCACTGCCCGGCTGCCATAAACAGCCTCCGGGCCTGCCCAACATAGCAGGTTTCCTTAGAATGTCTTTGTGGCTGACTAATCTTAAAACTGAAAAGCCCTTGGAAGTCTTTCACAGGGAGTTTAATCTCACGCCTTTTCCTTCTGTCAGCTGATAACTGCCCTGTGGCACTATTGCAATCGCCAGAGATGATGTGAAAAGCACTTTGAAGGAATCACGCTGTGGGGATGCAGCCCAGGGGCCGGGGGGGTTCTGGGCTGCCAGCGCACGGTGCCGGCTCACGTTGAGCTTCTCCCCCCCAGCGCCCCCAGTCCCTCTCCTGGGGGCTGCTCTCAGTCCGTTCTCTCTCTCCATTTCTCATGTCTGCAGTAACTGAGAGAGCACGCGCATGAACCCATTTGCACGCGTAGCAGAACTAGAGTTGCAATTAGCAAATTCAGTTTGAGGTCAGGTCAGCAGCTACAGCTGAAGGCAGAACTCAGTACCACAGACATCTTGTGTGATCTACAGTGCTTCAGGACCCTGTTTGCAAAATTATACTAGTAAGAATACTTTTCTTCTTTGACAGTCTCCCCGGTTAGTAGGAAACACCTTGGATTGAGATGCCCTGTCAAGCAGGAGAGTGGAAAAAAGTCACAACTTTCTAATTTAAAGTAACTGCAGGGAGTGATGGTATTGACCACAGGCAAGGCTGGAAGAACTTATTGTCAGTTTTGTTTGGAATGGGCAGATAAGAGACAAGATAGTGCTCTTCAGGTTTGTAAAGACAGTTGCCAAGAAGACCAGAGGACGGACATCATCCTGCGTGCAGTGAAAGACCATCCCTGCAAGGCTGTTTCTTAGGGCTGAACTATTTCATGTGAACAAACAATCTGATCGAGACAGCTCTACCAATAGCAGAAATGCTGCTTTGCGAGGTCACCTTATTTCCGTTGGGGGGTAGGTATGCTATGTATCAAAATAACTCTTTTTTCTGGTATAAGCAGTGTTTGCACTGAAGAGTTTGTCAGTGCTAGAGCCTGATATACCAATACCATCCAACTTGTGCGATGCAGACAAGGTTTTATTGCATGTTTCTGCGAGCAGTCTGAAAAAAATACACATGGTTCCCTACTTGGTTCTGCCTTTTATTCGGTGTGCACCCTGTTTCTGATTTGGTCCGGCTCAGAACTGTGCCCCAACGCCGCCCAGTTCTTAGGCTAAGGGGCAGTCGTCAGCCCCATACAGTAATGAGGCATTCAAAATCTAAAATAAAATGAATGCTGTGTTGTCCTCTTCCTGGAGAGCCAGCAGATAAAATTAGCATTGGACTGGTTTTGTACACTACAGCCTGACCCCAGACTCCTGCTGGCATCAGGTGGGACTGACTGTCCACACGGGTGACAT
Source organism: Chionis minor (assembly GCA_013398295.1). Taxonomy (NCBI): domain Eukaryota; kingdom Metazoa; phylum Chordata; class Aves; order Charadriiformes; family Chionidae; genus Chionis; species Chionis minor. The sequence continues at coordinate 94,332 of VZSF01006459.1, forward strand.
GGCTGGCTTGTACTCCTCACGGGAATAAGGCCAAGTACTATGGGGTAACACCAAGCTCTTGAGACCCCTAACTCCAAGTTGTGCCTTCGAGGTGGATCTGCTTCCTCTGATGACAGGGAATCGCTCTAGAGATGCGAAACAGGAGAGTTCAGGCTCAGAACAGCATGGACAATGATGATGGACAACAACTCTGCAGCTCTTTGCTAGGGCAGACAAGAAAGAAGGGGGCCTAGATCTGCCAGTGATCACTCAACGCGTGTTTCCCAGCAAGCCTGTGGTCCTTCAGGCCAGGGTGGGTGACGCCGAGAGCTCTTCAAGATGAATCCAGGAGTGCAGGACACCAACGTACCGTTACGAGTCTAAAAATATGGTCAAGGAAGAGACTGCAAACTCTTTAACGCCCCTGCCTGTCTCCTTGGGTCTGCACCGCGTGTTCAGCCCCAGCCTCTGGCTGCCTCTGCGGCACTGGGAACCCTCAGCCGAGGAGGAGCCGCGCGGGCAGCTCCACCTGCGCCCAGGGCCACGAACACAAGTGCACGGGGATGGGATGATGCTTGTCCACTCAAAGGCAGAGGGGGGAAAGGGCCTCTTTTCCCCTTGGACAGCATCCAAGAATTGCTATCTTTCCTTGTGCAGCCCAGCTCCCTCCCCAGCCCCAACCAATAGCTACGTGAACTGAGATTAGGACAAGCTGTTACTAGTGTATAAAAATCCCTGGGGCAGACTTGGCCCCACTCCTCGTCATTGTTCAGGGAAGCCCCAGGAAAAACACTCTTGCTCGCCACCATGGTGCACTGGTCCGCCGAGGAGAAGCAGCTCATCACCGGCCTCTGGGGCAAGGTCAACGTGGCCGAATGCGGTGCCGAGGCCCTGGCCAGGTAGGTCCAGCTCCACGGCGTCTGCGCAGCTGCACCCTGGACAGAGAAACCACTCCAGTCACGGGAGCGTTAACGTGTCTGTGTCCGCTTGTGTCCCCCTGTCTCTCCCCAGGCTGCTGATCGTCTACCCCTGGACCCAGAGGTTCTTTGCTTCCTTCGGGAACCTCTCCAGCCCCACCGCCATCATTGGCAACCCCATGGTCCGCGCCCACGGCAAGAAAGTGCTCACCTCCTTCGGGGAAGCCGTCAAGAACCTGGACAACATCAAGAAATGCTTTGCTCAGCTGAGCAAACTCCACTGCGACAAGCTGCACGTGGACCCTGAGAACTTCAGGGTGAGCTGTGCTCAGCCTCCAGCCTCGGCTGGGCAGAGGTTTCTGTTCTCCAGAGAGGGATTTAGGGGTCTCTGAGGTGTCTGACAGTCTGACAGAGCTGGGGAGAAACCCCAAGGCTGCCTGAGCCTGGGAATCTGCTGAGAGCAGGGGCGGTGGAAGGGAAGGGAGTGAATAGAGTATTTGGGGAGAAGGGAGTTATGGGGCTGGGGTCTGTGAGAGGAGGGACATGGGCAGAAAAGCTGGATGGGGATGAAACACAGAGTCATGTATGTGCCAGCAGGAAGCAACGTTGGTTTGGGGCAGCCAGAGACCAGAAGGGAAGACACCGAGACAAGGTTTGGAGGGAAGGGCTGAGCTTGGCTATGACGGAGTTGTTAAACCAGAAGAGAAAATAAACACAGGCAATTCAGCAGAAGGAGGGGATCTGAGCCAAAGGAAGGCAAGGGTGAGGAGGGATATGAATGGAAAGGATAAACCCGGTCGAAGCAGAGGGAGGACACTGCAGCAGGCAAAGGAAGGTGTTTGGGGAGGAGGATTCAGCCCATCCAGGCACCCTGGTGAGAGCCAGAGGTGCGAGCTGTGTGAGGAGCCTGGTGCTCTGCGTGGGGCTGTGACAAATCCACTCCTTGCTTTGCGACGAATTCCCCAATAACCGGCGTCCCCGCGGGAACACCTGGGTGATGCAATGGTGGGGAGGGAGGTGGGGGGCAGCACCCGGCTGACAACTTCTCCTCCCTCCATTGCCAGCTGCTGGGTGACATCCTCATCATTGTCCTGGCCGCGCACTTCAGCAAGGACTTCACCCCCGCCTGCCAGTCCGCCTGGCAGAAGATGGTCCGTGTGGTGGCCCACGCGCTGGCCCACGAGTACCACTGAGCCTCCGGCAAGAATTCACACCCGGAGATGCTCCCGGCTCATGGGAAACATCCTCTGGTTCTGCTGGTCTCTAATTGCCAAATAAACACCAGTTGCTTCAGCCACGAGGAATTGTCTGCCTCTCTGTGGGAATGGGGTGGGGGCCACCCCGCACGCTGGGGAAGGGGAAGGGGATGCTCATGCAGGTGGGCAACACGAGCCACGGTCCTGTCTATGAATTTGTGCAAGTGAGACTCATCTAAACTGGAGAATCCAGGGTAACATTCCAGACAAAAACAGAATACAGAAATACTCTGGTGCTTTTTTGAGACATCAGGTAACATCCTTGGCTTTAACGTTTTAAGTATCTCACAGATGAATTGGAACAAAACTTTGTACAACAACGTGCGGTGGGAGAAGTGGCAGTGAGATTAGGTCCATCATTTGTAAATTCCTTCACAGAAGAAAAAATGCCTTTTTTTTTTTGGTCTAAATCATTACCATTCTCAGATTATTAAAACCAGAATGTAATAGACACAACTATCCATTATGGCAAAAAATATGCCAAGAATGGTAATTTCATGCACAGGAAGGACAGAGTGCCTGGTTTCACTGGCACCTACATCTAACTTTCCATGAGCAAAATGAAGTTCCCCGAATAGTCTCCGTGCCACACAGAGGACCCCGGCCCTCCTTGCAGACGGGCAGTGTCCCCGCGGCACCCGGAGCAGCTCGGGGACAAGTTTGGGGTGTCTGGTTGGTGAGTTCCTCCCGCCCCGTATCGGGGAGGGGGCAGAGCGAATGGCTCCAGAGCAGGTCCGCACTGCTGGGCGCAGGGGGCTGGGGACCAGTGTCACCCCCCAGGACGGGCCCCGGGTCCTTCGGACAAGATCCCTCCTGAAGTGCGCAGGCAGAGGATGGAGCCGCCACCAGAAACAGTGGCATCCCACGGCCCGTGGCTGATGCCAACTCATTGCCCCGTGGTCATCCAGACCCCGCTGGACCAGCCAGCGCTGCCTTCCAGCCACGGCTGACCTTCGCTAACAGGCTCTTTGGGACAGGGGCTCTCCCTGGCTCCCAGACACTGCTCATGGTTTTCCTAGTGTCAGCCTGAAGTGAGCAACCCGGTCCAGCGGGAGGTGTCCCTGCCCGGGGTGGAGGGGTTGGAACTAGGTGATCTTTAAGGTCCCTTCCCACCCACCCCATCTATGATTCTATGAAACTGTTGAGTTGCTGACAGGGAAGAACAAGGAGAACCCAAAGCCTGAGAGGTCCTGCAAGAAGAGGACAGAGAGAAATGGCTTTCATGCTGCTGGTGCACCCAGAGGGAGGACCCAACAGCCCCAAGTCCAAGTCTTCTGCCTCGCGGCCGTGCATCCCACCGTGGTTTGCACCGTCCAAAGGGCACCTTCCTCCCGCGGGAGACGCGCGGTGCCGTGCTGGGACCTGGCGTGGAGATAAATGCCACCCGTCAGCGGGGAGCGGCGGAGCTGGAAATCAAAGACGGGGGAGGGCGGCCGGCCAGCACGTCCCATGGCCCATCTGGGCACCTTGCCCCGGGCCCCACCCTGACGCCGTGTCCCCTCCCTCGGGTGCCAGGGCCACGGGCCCCCCGGGGACCCAGCCAATGGAGGGGTGCAGGGGGAGGAGGAGGGGCCCGGCGGACCGTATAAAAGTGGGGTCGGGGAGAGCTGCTCACCAGCGTGCGATCCCCTTGGGAGCAAGAGCCAAGACTTCCTCCGTACCCGCCGGCAGCCACACGCTACCCTCCACCCGCCACCATGGTGCACTGGTCCGCCGAGGAGAAGCAGCTCATCACCGGCCTCTGGGGCAAGGTCAACGTGGCCGAATGCGGTGCCGAGGCCCTGGCCAGGTAGGTCCAGCTCCACGGCGTCTGCGCAGCTGCACCCTGGACAGAAAAACCACTCCAGTCACGGGAGCGTTAACGTGTCTGTGTCCGCTTGTGTCCCCCCGTCTCTCCCCAGGCTGCTGATCGTCTACCCCTGGACCCAGAGGTTCTTTGCTTCCTTCGGGAACCTCTCCAGCCCCACCGCCATCATTGGCAACCCCATGGTCCGCGCCCACGGCAAGAAAGTGCTCACCTCCTTCGGGGAAGCCGTCAAGAACCTGGACAACATCAAGAACACCTTCGCCCAGCTGTCCGAGCTGCACTGCGACAAGCTGCACGTGGATCCTGAGAACTTCAGGGTGAGCCACGCTCCTCACTGGGGAACCCGTCCTCGCCACCATGTCCCTGTGGGCAGTTTCTCCCCAACCCTGAGCCACCTCATGCCAGGGATGTACCGAGACATGCCGGTGCAGGAGGAAGAGTGGCTGGCGGTTGGGGTGAGGGGGAGATGCAGGAGAGGGACAGAGAGGGAAGGGGTCAACCTGCAGCTCGGTGAGAAAGCATGGAAGGGGCTGAGAGGTGATGGTTACGGAGAGGCTGTCTGGAGGGTGCAAGCGAGGAGATGTGGGAGACGGGAAGGCAGTGAGGAGGTGGTTTCAGTGCGGAAAGGGAGGGGGAGAGCAAAGCGAAAGCAGTTGTTGAGCAGGAAGAGGTTTGCACCAAGGGGAAAGCGAAGGAGCGAGAGTGGAGCTTGGCACAGAGGAGAGACGAGTGAGGAGCAGGAGATGGCGGCTGGGTGCCAAAAGCAGAAGAGGAAGGGAACCTAGAGGGAGAGAAAAATTTGGCTCCCACATCTCTGCAGCTGAGAGTTTCCCAGTGGGGAAGTAACCCCGACATTTGTCACCGGGGCTGGCAGAGATGCCCCCCCTCCCTGCCAGCAAGAGCCAGGGCGCTTTGCAGTGCCGAGTGCCGGCTCCCTGCCGTGTGGCAGACGCTCAGCTGTGTCTTCTGTTCGGGAGAAACCCCCAAGTGAAGACAGAAGGGAGAAAGAAAAAATTAATCCACAAAATTTCTGGAGAATTTTTCATTAGTCTTCCCATAGCAGTAGCAGAACCTGAATCTTTGGAGCAAGAGCAGAGATGGAGTTTAAGGTTCATCTCAAAAAGGACTCCGGGAGATTTTTCAGCCTACAAAATTCCCGGAGGTTCCCCCGGGTGTAATGTGAATGCTTGTGTGGGGATCTGCAGTCTCCTGGGCATTGCTAACCTGAGGGTGCTCTTGTCCCCCCAGCTCCTGGGTGACATCCTGATCATCGTCCTGGCCGCCCACTTCGCCAAGGATTTCACTCCCGACTGCCAGGCTGCCTGGCAAAAGCTGGTCCGTGTGGTGGCCCACGCCCTGGCCCGCAAGTACCACTAAATGGCCAGCAGGAAAGCCCTGGCAGCATCCTCCAGCCGCACGTCGTGCACCCGCTGACGTGCCGCTCTGGAGCCGACAGCTTGTAACAGCCAAATAAAGCTCATCCTGTGAAGTCCGCGCTGCATCCGTGTGTCCCTGAGAGGCTGGAGGGGTCGGTGGCATGGGGGCCTGGGGCACCCGCAGGCGGGCTGGGGGTGTAAGCTTGAGCAGGGTGAGTGTTTTGCTCCCAGAAAACACCACCTGCCTTTGTTCTGCATGGTTTTGGGGGGGTTTGTGTGGGATTTCCCTCTGGAAGTCGTACTTAGAGAGTAGGGGGTGCACAGCCCTGCCGCCTCTGCGGTCTCGCACTGGGAAGTTTGCGTTGAGGAATGAGTTGGGGTTTTACTGCGAAACGTGTGTGTTTTCTTGCTGGCAAGGGGAACTTGAAGGATTCATATTTTTAGGGAGGATAAACAAAGTCAAGACTTTAATCTACCCTGCTTCATTCCTGGCATAAAGCCTGCAAAAAATTAGCTGACTCACCCTGGCCGAGCAGCCGGCTGGGTGGGGGCAGGTTTTAGATAAACATTTCACTATCAAGACCTGCCCAGACTTTGTTTATGCAGTTCTGTTTCACCCTGTGCCCCCCAGCCTGCAATTATGGGGGGCCAATCCTCCTAATAGTGGTAAATATTAATAATTTTCTGGACGTGAGTATCAATGGATGCTGTGTGCATGCAGCACGTTTTGGGTGTTTAAGTGTCTGCGGAGCAGGACTGTCTCGGGTAGCGTTTGTTCTTGGCGTGGGAAGCTCCATCTGCCCCATCTGAACTGAGCATGGTGCAGTAAAACCAGTGGTTAGCTGAAAGGATGTGCTGATTTTTTAAAGGGAAAAAAGAGGGCATAGATATATACATATCCCAGTATGTTGGCGTTGTGTCCTCTCCCCACTTCACCCACATTGCCGGGCACCCCACTCCCTGCCCCTGCCCCACTGGGGGGTGTTAAAAGCCCTCCGTGACCCACAAACGCGTTACTTGAAGGAGGAGGAGGAGGCATTTTGCTCCTGGTGCCGAGGCAGACACTGAGACGGTGAGGGGTGATTTGTGCCGGGTCCCAAAATGCTTCCCTCCCTGCGGGGAGCCTGGGCAGGCACAGAGCGCGGCACCTTGTTCAGGTGTCCAGGGTCACAAAAAACCAGATTCTTACATGACTTTTCCATAGGTTGCATGATGGATATTCGTAGACTCTTATATGAACATACTGTTCAGGCAGAAATGTCGGAATTATTTGAACAAGTAGGTCTCCTTCTGCAAGCAAAGGGTTTCGGGGCAGAAGTGATGGGAGCAGGTTAGACCCGACAGGTCAGAACCGCAGGGGAGGGCTGGGCTCTGCCCACTCTTGAGGTTCCCACTGGGGTGCTCCTTCCTGGGAACAAGGACAAGGGTTTCCATCCCCTGCAACCGGCAGCGTGGCAGGATGGGGACAGTTCCTTTGGCGCTGCCTATGGCTTCACTGCGGTCCCCGGCCAGGGGGTGACACCCTGGTCCCTGCTTCCCCAGCAAACAGGTCCTGCAGGACGTCCTCTCCCTGCGCTGCTTTATAGAATCACAGGATCACTTGGGTTGGAAGAGACCTTCAAGATCATCGAGTCCAACCACAAACCTATGCCAAAACCACCCCGAAACCATGTCCCTCAGCACCACGTCTGCCCGGCTTTGAAATACGTCCAGGGACGGCGATTCCACCACCTCCCTGGGCAGCCTCTTCCAATGCCTGAGAACCCTTTCGGGAAAGAAGTTTTTCCTAATATCCAACCTAAACCTCCCCTGGCACAACTTGAGGCCATTCCCTCTTGTCCTGTCGCTTGTTCCTTGGGAGAAGAGATTGACCCCACCTGGCTATAACCTCCTTTCAGGGAGTTGTAGAGAGTGAGAAGGTCTCCCCTCAACCTTCTCCAGGCTGAACAATCCCAACTCCCTCAGCCGCTCCTCAGGAGACTTGTTCTCCAGACCCCTCACCAGCGTTGCCTGCCCCCACTCTGGCTCCTGCGCCACGGGAACGCCGCTGTGGGAGCTGGCAGCTCCCGGCCATGCCTGGCGCAACGCGGCACCGGCAGCTCCACAGGTCCTGGAGGGGCCGATAAGGCGGTGCAGGAGGGTGGGCACCAGCGGCCGCCCATCTTTCCCTGCATCTTCTGTGCCCCGTACGCGCGCCCAGGCTGTGCTCGACTGGATTTATCACCCTGCTCCAGCACACCAGCCCACAGGCACTAGGTTTGCTTGAGAAAAGGCCAATGTAGGCAACTCCGATAAAAACTATTAATCCCTATTCCACTGATAAAGTGTCTGCAACTAAAATGGGGAAAGAGATATTATCAGGCTGAAAAATGTCCCTCAGCCCCAAAACCCAGCTCTGGGGTCCCCAATACAAGAAAGGCATGGAGCTGTTGGAGCGGGGCCGGAGGAGGCCCCGGAGATGCCGGGAGGGCTGGAGCCCCTCTGCTGGGAGGACAGGCTGGGAGAGCTGGGGGGGTTCAGGCGGGAGAAGAGAAGGCTCCGGGGAGACCTTCCAGCCCCGGCCAGTGTCGGAAAGGGGCTCCAGGAAAGCTGGGCAGGGACTCGGGATCAGGGAGTGGAGCCACGGGACGAGGGGCAACGGTTTTCCCCGGGCAGAGGGGAGATTTGGGTGGGATGTTGGGCAGAAATTGCTGGCTGTGAGGGTGGTGAGCCCTTGGCCGGGGTTGGCCAGAGCAGCTGTGGCTGCCCCATCCCTGGAGGTTCAAGGCCAGGTTGGCCGGGGCTGGGAGCAGCCTGGAATAGTTGAAGTTGGCCTTTAAAAGTCCTTTCCCATTCAAACTGTTCTATGATCCTATGATCCTATTTTCTTTCTTTTGATTGGTCACCCTCCCATTCCTGTATTTTCAGTAAAAGGACAAGAAGACACTTAGCAGGAGGTGGTTTATGGAGGAAGGCAAGCCCCGATGTCTGGAGAGGAGCTTGGTCAGCTTTTTGGCTCTGCTCCATCCTGGCCATCCAAACACCCCACCGCTTTCCTGCTACCTGGTCCGACAAGACCCAGCGCCTCTTAACCCGATCCAAATCCTATGGAAAACAACAGGAGACAGCAGGTTGCCTCATGTGTCTTGGGATCAAACTCACAGCCCCCACGCTTTCACCAGGGCTGTGTTTCTTGTGTTTTTTATCCAGAAACTAAAACAGGAGAGTCCCCTCCATGCGGGGTCATGGCTCCTGGGGAGGGTGCATCACCCCCGGCGTGCTCGGGGGTGTCCCAGGGCAGCGATTCACACCAAGCCCAAACATCTCCTCCCGCCAAAGGAGGCTGGGCACAGCCTGGCTGAAAATGGGCAAAACTGAAATACGGCAGCCTTGCCAGGGCGGGTTCAGAAGGGAAAGGCCCTGGGGGGCTCCCCCTGGGGTGGACATCCCTGAGCTGAGCTTTTGCTGCTTTCTGAGCCCGCAGCAGGCAGGTCCTGCAGTGGCAAACCTTGTGTTCAGAGCCCACTTCCCCTGCCCTTTATGGACGTGGATGGAAGCAGAAATGGGTTGGAAAGGGTGACCCTGTTTGATTCTTGCTCCCGGTCCAGCAGCCCTGCACCTGGCCGGTACTTTTACTTCTCAGGGGAGAACATTTGTGTGAGTTTCTTCCTGCTCCAAAAGGGACAAGTAAAGCCAGCAGCTCGGGTTGAGTTACAGGAGGAGGACAAGAGGGTTGCTGCGTATTTCTGTTGCAAAGCCTGACCACCCTCTGAACAACTCCAGCATCACCCACGGTCCCTGGGGGTGCAAGGGGACTGGAGCCCTCCTGCAGGGCAGGCACCTGCACCCTTTTTTGGGGGCAAACCCCACTGGGTTGCTCTGCCCCAGGCTGTGTTCATCATTTCACTGACAGAGGGGAAGACAAAGCGGACTCCAGCATCTGGGAGCGCCGAGGGCAAGGCTGAGCCCCGACGCATGCGTGGTCCATCGCGATGGACTATCGCCCGGTGGCTGGTGCAGCCCGTGCTCCACAAAGGGCCCCACGTCTGGTGGGCGGAAGGGAGAGCTGCCGGCAGCAGGGGAAGGGACAAAGCCCTTGAGCTCAGGGTAACCGGGGGCCCCTTCTCAGCCTGCCACACCCCGGCCATCCCCTGCTGCTGCCCCACCACCGCGGACCCCCACCCCGGCGCCGGCCAATGGCCCCGCAGCGCAGGACGGGGAGGAGCTGCCGGCGGGGGATAAAAGGCTCCGTGGGGTCTCCAGCTCCACATCGGGGTCTGCGTCCTCCTGCAGCTCTCAGCAAAGCCGCCCGCCACCATGGTGCACTGGTCCGCCGAGGAGAAGCAGCTCATCGCCAGCGTCTGGAGCAAGGTCAACGTGGAGGAATGCGGTGCCGAGGCCCTGGCCAGGTAGGTCCAGCTCCACGGCGTCTGCGCAGCTGCACCCTGGGCAGAGAAACCATGGCTATTGTGTTTGGGAGCGTTAACGTGTCCGTGTGTCCCCTTGTGTCCCCCCGTCTCTCCCCAGGCTGCTGATCGTCTACCCCTGGACCCAGAGGTTCTTTGCTTCCTTCGGGAACCTCTCCAGCCCCACCGCCATCATCGGCAACCCCAAGGTCCGTGCCCATGGGAAGAAAGTGCTCACCTCCTTCGGGGAAGCCGTCAAGAACCTGGACAACATTAAGGCGACCTACTCCAAGCTGTCCGAGCTGCACTGCGAGAAGCTGCACGTGGACCCCGAGAACTTCAGGGTGAGCCGTGTTTGCAGTCCCAGCCCCTTCCCTACCTCGTGTGGGGAAAGCCAGATTTTGCTTTGAAACTGGGGGTGTTGCCTCCAGCAGCGCTGCCCAGGGGCGCTGTCTCTGGGTGGCTGGGCAGTACCCCAGAGGGACGATAGCTTGGGCAGGACTGTTTGCAAGAGTGCGGGTGGCTTGCCCGCTAAAAAGTCCCATTTCTGGTACCAGCACAGCAAGGGGGAGGAGAAGGTATTGGGAGATTGTTACCTGAAAAGTTGGGGAAAAAAAGAAACAAACCCAGGGGAAGGTGCAGCATGGGCTGGAGGAGGCAGAGGCAGAGGGAAGCTAAGCAGAGCATTTAAGGAAATCCTATAGCAAGATAAGCCACTAGTGCGCTTGGAAACCACAGGGCAGGATTCTGCCTTGTCCAGCACGGGCTGCCTGTCTGGGTGGGACACTCCCTCCTCAACACTTTTTAATAAAAATAAAAGCAAAAATAAAAAAATTCTTCATTTACATCTAAATTTAAAAAGATCCAAAACTAAAACCCCCCAGCATTTTGCATGGAGGGTCTCAGGCCAAATTGCTTTAGCATCCCAAAAATGGGGGATCTTGCAAAAAAAGGTTCTTGCATTTTCTTTTTTTTTTTTCCTTTTTTTTTTTAAAGAGTGAAGCAGATACTGTTTTGCCAAACCCCAGAGCTTTCTATGGAAAGACTGAGGATGTTGTAGCTGTCCCAGGGTTTGGGGAGTGAGACAGTCCCATAACCAGCCCCGCAGCCCCAGGTCCATTCCGGGGCAGGAGGGCTGCGGAGGAAGAGGAGGAGCGTGCAGCGTGTGAGAGCCCTTTCAGGAGGGGAATCCAGCCCCAGGGAGAAGTCAGGAGGAAGGAAACAGCCTGTGGGCTGCGGGGTGGTGTGTGGGGATGCAGGCACTGGAGGGAAGTCTGCCTTAGGAGAACCGGGGAGACAGAGAGCTTGTGTAGGGGAAGAAGCTGTTTAGAGCTGAGGAGAGGGCAGGATGGGGGTGGCGGGTGGGGGGTGCTGTGCGGTAAGAGCAGAGACCCCTCCTTGGGAGGCTGTGGGTCCAACAGCTCAGCCCCAGCTTGGGACGTCCTGTCCCTGCTCCGTGGTCTGCTGCCGCACAGCGGTTCCAGCCGCGCTAACCCTGGCTGCCTTCCTCTTTCTCCCCCAGCTCCTCGGAGACATCCTGATCATTGTCCTGGCTTCCCACTTCGCCCGGGATTTCACCCCCGCTTGCCAGTTCGCCTGGCAGAAGCTGGTCAGTGTGGTGGCTCACGCTCTGGCCCGCAAGTACCACTGAGCATCCCAGGACCGTCAGCGCCAGGAAGAGCCCCCACGCCGCCACCAGCATCTCTGAGCACAAGGAGGTGTCCCCTGGGCAGTGAGGGGCTGTAACCACCAAATAAACCTCTCCCAGCGGAGTCTGCCTGTCTCTGTGCTGGGGAAGGGGGCGGGCGGGGGGACGGTGCTGCCGAGCGCGAGGCCGTCGGCCGGTGGGTGCATTTCTGGTGCCGAGGGGTTGTTGCAGAGTTTCCTCGACGCTGGCGTGCCCTCGCGTGTGTGCTCCCGGCCAGCGCGCGTGGGGGGGGTCTGCAAAGAGAAAACCCATGCACAGGGCCCTGACAGCCGGGAGGGTCTCAGGGAGGGTCATAGGAATAGTGAGGGATTGCAAAGAATCCACATCTGTTGTCCCAGCTCTCGGTGAATGCGAGAGAAGGTGAAGCCGGCGCCATCCCGAGCACGGAGCTCCCAGCCCAGCCACTGCTGCACCCGGGGAGCCGGCGCCTGCCTTGCCCTGCCTGGGGCTGGGGATGCTCCGTCGCCTCCTGTAGCAGCTGGCACAGGAGGAAACCTTCGGACTCTGTCTCTTGGGAGGCTCAGGGGATGTTCACTTGCTGTAGCTGTACCAGCCGGTGAACAGGAGACGCTGCTTCCCCCAGGGGGATTTATCATGCTGATGCACATGGCAGACCCTCATCCCCAGGCACCCACTGTCCCAAAGACCCCGCTCTCCAGACTGAGGGCATTCAGTTCCCAACATCACCTGGGATCAAAACCCACCACGCTAACCAGTGTCTGGGCTCTGCTGTGCCGGCTATCCTTCTCCCATCCGAGGGTCCTGCGCCGTGCACCGAGCCAAGCTGTGGGTCAGGCTTGGTTATTCATTCACTGGGACGAAGGTGGCAAGTTGCATTGTTGCTAGTTATTTTATTATACAAAACAGGAGCATAAAACCGGTCATGACTGTGTTTATCTTACTCTTATCCTGTCTTAAACCAAGACTGGAAATCCCATGCACAAGGGGGCTGACAACCGGTGCTGTTTACAGCGTCTGGGCAGCAGAGTCCTGGCTGTGACAGAAGTTTCTGGGGTTACCAAGGAGGACGCCATTGGTTTGGGTTGTAAACTTTCCCTCACCCAAGTTCAGCAGGCTTCTCCTCCATGCCAAATCTGCAGGGTTTTGTACAGAGAATAGCGCAGCTCCGGGAAATGCTGTTCAGCCAGTGGCAGCGCAGCCCACGCGCTGACCTTCCTTCCAAGCAGAGCATCGGACTAGAGACCTCCGGAGAGCCCTTCCCACCAAACTACCCCGTGGTTCCGCACTCCAAGTTTACAAGATGTTTGCTTTCCTCACCTATGGCTTGTTTTGAGGGGGTCTGTAGAGAGACAAGTTGAAGGTGCCTTTATAAATCTACTTTGTCTGGATGCTGTAAAAGGCAGGATTGAAGAGGGGTGGGAGGAGGATGTCGATGTTCCCTGTCACAGCGTGGAAGATGGGGGTGTCTCTTTCCCAAATCTCTGCAGGATGGACTAGCCAAGCGCTGGGATGCAGAAGACTGAGACCGCACGACCTTCAGAGCCTTGTCTGTGGAGGCAATGCTGAGAGGTCCTCGTGACATGAGGGAGGACAACCAAATGAAGAGCAGATGGTGAAGACAATGAGGTCTGGGGTATAGATGCTGCTGAATGCCATCTCTCCAGAGGGCAGCCAGGTCACCGTGGGATGGGGAAAAAGGGGATGGGGACAAAGGGGATGGGATAAGGTGCTCCTCAGCCACCAGGCAGCCAGAGGAGATGGAGGACTGGGGTATGATCAGGACTGTGGTGCATCAGCCCTGTTCGGCTGCCCTGATGCCTGTTGGCATGGTCGTACGGCTACGTGGGGGACAGACAGCTACTGGCCCATCCAGGGGCATGGCAGGAAGCACTGCTGGCTCCAGGAAGGAGAGGGAGCAGATAAGGAAGAGCCGAGACACACGGGGGTACATGTTAATTGCCATGAGCAAGAACCACAGCACCCCCGGCATGGTGGAAAGACACAACCCCAGCACGGACGGGACACAAGGGAGGGCTGGCAGGGGCTTTGTTCTGCTTTTCTAGCACACAGAATAACACCGGTCCCAATGCTCGTAATGACACGAACAGAAAAAATTGAGGTGGAAAGCTGGGGTAAGACGCTTCATGCTTTCAGAATGTGGTTAGCAGAAAGGCTGCGACCGCGAGGCCGGTCGAGGGCTCATCCCCTTGAGGTGCTCACTTCTTAGGAACTGCAATCTGCACAGCCAGGATGTGGTTCCGGTCTGGTTTAGAAATGATAGAAAGCCCCTGAATCCCTATGAATTGCATCATTCAGCCCTGAAATGATGGGAAACTCTCGCTAGCAGGTTGATGGATTGTTGTCCTCTTTCACGGCAGCTTCTCTCAAAGCTGAGACAGCACTGCCGGCCTTTGATGAATGAGCCCGCCGTGATGCTTTGGAAAGGAAAGGAATTTCCACAACAACGGCACAGACTAATAACTGGATCGATTGCGTGAGAGGAGAACTACTTCTTGTGCAAATTGGTAGGAAAGGGTATTAGGAAATAATGTTAAATTACATAAATTAGAAAAGAGTTGTGATCTGTGATTGCAATACCTGCTCTTCCTCAGCCCCTGGGAGTCGTCACTTCTCCTCCTGGCACCTGCCCTCCTGCAGATCCACCCGGAAAATGGAGCCCCCAGGTTTACGAATGGCGGGATGGAAGACAAAACCTCTCATTTGTCTCATAACAGACATTGTGTGTAGTTTTTACAGGTGTTAAGAAAAAGAATTAGTTGAGTATCTGTGCTAGGATAACTAATGGAGTCTGTACAATGAAAAATGTGGTGGTGTGTTTTGTGCTTATGAAAGAAGCATTCGTGTTTTCTCCACACTGAAACCTTCTTGTTAACTGCTGTGGCACATTGCCTGGAAATGAAACCTTACAAACTCCTGCTTAAAAATGTAATTAATTATTCAAACCCTAGAGTCTTTTAAAGAATTCTTAGTTGAAGTTTAATGTCGGTCTAAGGAGCAGGTTAACCACGGGACTATCAGGCATAATCATTTTTATCTGTCCTGATCCCCACACTTACCATGATAATGGGAGCCAAAAAAACAAAACAAAACAAAACAAACCCCAAACCCCAGCCCAAACCGGCTTCACTTTTTAGCATGAGCCAAAAATACTCTTTAACTGACTCTGTGCTGCCCCTGCTGGGGTTATATATAGCGTAAGGCACGATTTTATGCCTCTAGAGGGAATTCTCTGTCAGCAGCATCAGCATAATAGAGTGTTTCAGAAGACAGGTCTTACAGCTGGTGGGACTGGAAGGTAACCATAACAAAATGCAGCCATCCGTGGGATATGTTTGTTGTGTTTTCCCACACTACATGAAATGAGGATGAATGGTAATGTACTTGTTCTGATTTTGCAAAAGGTGCTTTATTGCTTTGGAGAAGTAAATAAAGATGATGTTTTCTCCAAGAAACAGAATGGAAATAACTAAGCTGCCTAATGGCTCTGTGCACCTACAGCAGCCACTTCGGGTAGTTTTTCACACTGCACTTTATGTTACACGGATGTTTGGACAGAAAATACAGGGATGTTTGGACAGAAAATACAGGGGGATCCTTTTCAGCCTGGCTAGCCCGTAGGAGAGGGCTGTAATCTATGGGTCCACAAGCAATCCCACGCGTGAGCCTGGAGGGATGGGGACAGCTCTGCTGGCTGTTTTCCATGAGCCACGTTATGCAAGGACTGGCTGGGAACAGGACCACAACTTTTTTCCTGTGTCACTCGCAAAATCTGATGTCATGGCAACCACTGCAAAAACCTTGAGAAAAATCACTTGGATATTAAGAGATTTTTGATCCGCCCTCCCTGGTAGCTTTGGAGAAATGAAGGTTTGAAACCCCAGAGTGACTTATCACAGCTGATCTGCCTCATCTTTCCTTCCTCCCGCCCCCTCACCTCCTCCCACCTCTGTTTAGTGCCCTTCCAGCCCAAATTCTCTTCAATAAGAGAACGAGAAACATACTCATTTTCCATGCCAAATCCGAAGCGGCAAGGATAATGTTTCAGAGACTATGATGAGTTTCTGTTTCATATCCAAAAGACTCATCTGGCCAGAAGTGTAGGAGTTCTCACAGTCTGGCACAAGGTGAACTCAGAAACATAATTATTCCTTTTGCTTTTGGTTTTGTCCTTGTTTTTGGTTCAGGGTTTTTTGTTTGGTTGGTTTGGGTTTGGGTTTGTTTTGTTTTGCTTTTGTTTGGGTTTTGTTTTTGTTGGCAGCTTTTTACCATGTCTCTCTCTCAGTCTCTCTTTGTCCCAGCTGTGCAGACAAGTCCCCATGCTCCACCCCACAGAAATTTAGAATTCCTGCACTAGACACCCACTTATTCCCTGCGCAGTAACAAACACCACAACAGCTAATGGGATTTAGATAAATCCACGCTATAAACTCCAGCAGACAACAGAGGCTGGAGAGGCACCACCTTCATCCATGCAGCAGAGATGTGGGAATGACAGGGAGGACGTGCAGGTCCCCAGAGAGCGGCGCACCATCCCACCACAGGGCATGGTCCCTCCTGACCTGAGACCCCACAAACGGGAGAGTCCCCCCGCCCCGGGGACTACCCAGCTTCCCCGCCAGGCTGCAGAGCCATGGTTAAGCTTGCCCACAGCCTGCCAGGGTTTGGTGCTCAGCCACGTGCCCCTGTGGCCATGGCAGCCTTTTGGCAGCGGGTGGCTGCCGTGGCCGTCCGGGACAGACGTGGAGCAGATCACCGCGAGATGCTCCAAAGCTGTCCCGTGGCTTCTGCAGGACACCTGCTCAGATAGAGACTTTTTGCAAATACGCTCACCCTGTCCTACTTGTCGCTCCTGCCACCTCCTCCACGTGCTGCCTGGTCAGGTCCCAGATGATCAAACAGCTTTGTCCCCGCTTGGCTGTCCCTCTGTCCCACATCTTCTGGGGAAAAGCCTCCTTCCCCGGAGGGGAGTCCTTCGCTTTGGGGCAGTTTTGCTTGGGAAGTTTCTGTTTGCTTTATTAATACTTTTTATTTTACGTACATGAAGTTTTCAGTGTTTGGCCCCACCAGAGAGAAGGAACCCCTGTCAGTGGGAAAGAAAGGCAAGACAGTTTCTCTTGGCGCTTTCTGCATGTTTGAGTCTGTCCCAGATAAGAAACTGAAACGCAGATGTCGTCAGGCGTGATCTGTACTTGAATCGGCACTGGATCATTTTCTGCTGGCACTTTGGGACAATATTCCAGCAAAGTCCTCCACAAATATTAGCCCTGGCTTTAGCTTGTTCTGGTTTGCCTCTTTCAGTTGCCCTATCCATAACATGGGGAAAATAAAATGCATGTATCTTTAAAAGGGTTTATTTGGATTCCACTGCTGATGTTTGAAAAATGGTGTGTGTGTCACCACGCCAGAGTGCTTTTGCATGGCCAAAAAGTAGCTCATCCTCTGCCCGTGCCGGTAGGGGCTGAGCCTGTGGAGCCTGCACCTCCGTCTCTCCACCCCATTCCCAACCCTCCCTCCCTCAAGTTTTGCCAAGGAACTCACATCTTCTGAAGCACACACAGAGAGTGAGGCATCACTTTTGCACTAGCAGGCTTGGCAGGGATGTGTGTATTTTTCTAGGTTGCAAAGACCTAAAGATGCAGCCTTTCAGTATCTGAAGGGAGCCTACAGGAGAGCTGGAGAGGGACTCTTGGTCAGGAAGTCTAGTGATAGGACAAGGGGTAATGGTTTTAAATTGGAAGAGGGGAGATTTAGATTAGATATTAGGAAGAAGTTCTTTACTGTGAGGGTGGTGAGGCACTGGAACAGGTTACCCAGGGAAGTTGTGGAGGCCCCATCCCTGGAAGTGTTTAAGGCCAGGCTGGATGGGGCTTTGAGCAACCTGCTGTAGTCAGAGGTGTCCCTGCCCATGGCAGGGGGGTTGGAACTTGATGATCTTTAAGGTCCCTTCCAACTCTAACCATTCTATGATTCTATGATTCTATGCACCTATTTCACCCAAAATTCAGTGATGGAATCTAAGGAGTGTTTCCAGGGAGCTGCATCTCTATCTTACCTTCAGATCTAGTTGGCAAGCGCAGAACAGCAGTTTCCTCCTGGAGCCAACACCTGCACTTGGGGCAAATAATTGACTTTATTCAGTTTAACATTTTAGAAATGCATGATTCTATTTTAAAAGGGAATAAAAATCTAGTGATTTTTTTTTTTTTCATTTCTGCTCTGACCAGCATTTCCTAAACATTTGTGAATCTGGTGTCTGCTCTTGCGGCATTTGCCCTTGTGCTGCCATCACGGTGGGAGCAGCTCCAGGTAGGAAGGGAGTACTGTCACACAGAATCATAGAATCGTAGAATGTCAGGGGTTGGAAGGGCCCTCTGGAGCTCATCCCGTCCAACCCCCTGCCGGAGCAGGGGCACCCGGAGCAGGGGGCACAGGATGGCGTCCCGGCGCGTTGGGAATGTCTCCAGAGTCGCAGACTCCCCCACCTCTCTGGGCAGCCTCTGCCAGGGCTCTGCCACCCTCCCAGGCAACAAGTTCCTCCT
>VZSF01006459.1:112317-131379 GCA_013398295.1 Chionis minor
CTGAAGGGAGCCTACAGGAGAGCTGGAGAGGGACTCTTGGTCAGGAAGTCTAGTGATAGGACAAGGGGTAATGGTTTTAAATTGGAAGAGGGGAGATTTAGATTAGATATTAGGAAGAAGTTCTTTACTGTGAGGGTGGTGAGGCACTGGAACAGGTTACCCAGGGAAGTTGTGGAGGCCCCATCCCTGGAAGTGTTTAAGGCCAGGCTGGATGGGGCTTTGAGCAACCTGCTGTAGTGAGAGGTGTCCCTGCCCATGGCAGGGGGGTTGGAACTTGATGATCTTTAAGATCCCTTCCAACTCTAACCATTCTATGATTCTATGATTCTATGCACCTATTTCACCCAAAATTCAGTGATGGAATCTAAGGAGTGTTTCCAGGGAGCTGCATCTCTATCTTACCTTCAGATCTAGTTGGCAAGCGCAGAACAGCAGTTTCCTCCTGGAGCCAACACCTGCACTTGGGGCAAATAATTGACTTTATTCAGTTTAACATTTTAGAAATGCATGATTCTATTTTAAAAGGGAATAAAAATCTAGTGATTTTTTTTTTTTTCATTTCTGCTCTGACCAGCATTTCCTAAACATTTGTGAATCTGGTGTCTGCTCTTGCGGCATTTGCCCTTGTGCTGCCATCACGGTGGGAGCAGCTCCAGGTAGGAAGGGAGTACTGTCACACAGAATCATAGAATCGTAGAATGTCAGGGGTTGGAAGGGCCCTCTGGAGCTCATCCCGTCCAACCCCCTGCCGGAGCAGGGGCACCCGGAGCAGGGGGCACAGGATGGCGTCCCGGCGCGTTGGGAATGTCTCCAGAGTCGCAGACTCCCCCACCTCTCTGGGCAGCCTCTGCCAGGGCTCTGCCACCCTCCCAGGCAACAAGTTCCTCCTCATGTCCAGACGGAACTTCCCGGGTTCCAGTTTGTGCCCGTCACCTCTTGTGCTGTCCCTGGGCACCGCTGGAAAAAGCCTGGCCCCCTCCTCCCGGCCCCCTCCCTTGAAGAATTTGTAAACATTGACTAAAAAGACCCAACACTCTCAGCCTTTCCTCATGGGAAAGATGTTCCAGCCCCTGAGCATCCCCGTGGCCCTTTGCTGTCCCCTCCCCAGCAGTTCCCTGTCCCTCTTGACGCGGGGAGCCCAGCCCTGGACACAGGACTCCAGCTGCCCCTCCCCAGGGCAGAGGGAAGGGGCAGGGGGACCCCCCTCCACCTGCTGGCCACGCTCCTCTTGCTGCCCCCCAGGATGCCACTGGCCTTCTTGGCCACCAGGGCACATTGCTGGCTCCTGGGCATCCTGTTGGCCACCGGGACTGCCAGGTCCCTTTCCACAGAGCTGCTTCCCAGCAGGTCCCCCCCGAGCTGTCCTGGTGCAGGGGGTTCTTCCTCCCCAGGGGCAGGACCCTGCACTTGCCCTGCTTGAACTTCATAAGGTTTCTCCCTGCCCAACTCTCCGGCCTGTCCAGGTCCTGCTGGATGGCAGCTCGGCATTCACCAGCCAGGGCCGTATGGCTGATTTGCATTTCATGGCCTCAGCCCCCGCAGCACATCCCAGGCAACTGCCATTGCTGCTGAGATTTCACACAGGTGTTATAAAAACAGAGAACTTGCTCTGCATGTGGAACACTCAGGCAGAGCGTGGTCCCCTGTCCCTCTGCATCTTCTGCCTAAGGACTTCAGCTCAACAGAGGTAAGGGCATCTGGAGGGTCAGTGCCTTTCCATGTCAGCCTTGCTTCATCACTGATGTTTTAATTTTGAGTGGGTCATTTTCTATTCAGATTTTGTGATAAAAGGTAGCTTGCTTATCTACCATTGTGCATTCCTGTAGCTGTTTCACACTCTCCATCCCTCCATCCATCCCTCCATCCATCCATCCACCCACCCATCCATCATCCATCCATCCATCCATCCATCCATCCATCCATCCATCCATCCATCCATCCATCCACCCACCCATCTATCCATCCATCCATCCATCCATCCATCCACCCACGCACCCCCCCACCCCCCCATCAGTCTCCCTCTGCTGTGGTTTAACCCCACAGATGTTCAATGAACACTCCGCCCCCTTCCTCCTTCCCCAGTTATGGCTGAGCCCGGTGTCACACGGTACGGAATATCCCTTTGGTCAGCTGGGCCCCGCTTGTGTCCCTTCCCAAGTCCTTGGGCACCCTCCGCCTGCTGGCTGGTGGGCAGGGTGAGGAACAGAAAAGGCCTCGATGACAAATAAACTGTCAGTGTTTTCTTAACGCAGTTTTGGTCACAAATCCAAAACAGCACCACGTGAGCCATTATGAAGAAAATTAACTCTATCCCAGCCAAAATCAGTACACCCTCCAAACCCACCACCTCGCCAGCCAGGCAGCTAGTGCCAGCACACCCCTTAGTTGCCTGTTTTTCTGTTCATCTATCCACATACATCTTCATAATCTACCCCGTTCGTACATCTTCATTGTTTGTCCCTATTTCTTCCCCAGCACAGTGGCTTTTCTCAGTGTTTTCCACCGCCCGGGTGCCTCTTGCTGCTACACGGGGACACTGCAGGGAGGTCACTGCCGATGTTGGGAAGCGGGAGTAGACATTTCGATAGACAGCAACATCCAGTGTTACAGCAGCATATTTTAGACAGGATTAAAGCCCTGAAGGCAAGCTTTAAAAACTGTTTTTCCATGGCATCTCTCACAACACACAGATTATGCCCCATCTGCTGAGGGGACGAGGGTTTGCTCCTGTCTCTGAAGTGGTTGGTGCCGGGCACACTTGGAGGTGGTGAACCTGTTCCCCCGTTCCGTACCCACCGAGAGCCTGGCAGATGGTGGCACGAAGCACGACCCAGCAAGGACCATGCTCTGTCTCCAGGCTCCTGGGCAGAAGCGGAGCATCCACGGAGCCAGAGCGCCCACTCCTGCCCCGCGGCACAGCACCCCGCCAGGCTGCGGAAATCCGTCCTTCCCTGTGTGCAGACACGCTGCTTGTGTGTCCTGATGGGGATGGAAATAAAAAGATGGGAGGAGCGGGAGAGGAATGTTCCTTCCGTGGGGCCCCACCGTGGGGCCATCAAGGTGAACAGCTTCATGGAGGGGCGCTGGGCAGAGCAGGACGCCCAGACTCTGGGGCAGCCCCATGAGTGGAAGACGGGATTTTTTCCAGTGTGATGAATATTCACCCAGTCCAGAACAGATGATGAGCCACAGAGTGACCAAAGCGATATTTTTATTTTTGTGAGACATCCACAGCACGTTTACAGATGATGAGGATGAGGTGCATGTTCAAGTCCGTACACCCAGATTCAAACACTTAAATCTATATTTTCATGTTGAAGATAATTGGAGCACTCTGGAAAGCTGTCTGCTAATTTAACTTATCAAGCTAATTATTTAGCTGGCAAAGTAAAGAGTTGAGGCACAGATGTCTGGAGCTTTGTCTGAGAAGTGGGGCAGTTGGAAATAGACTAATTCAATTTTTCATGGCACACTAATGAGTTTAGCCACATGCCCTCCAATTAAACAGTGCCATGTTCCCTGTTTACGCAGACAGATGGAGCATGAATTCCTTGAGTGCTGAGGGCTGGAAAAGTTTAACTTCTTCCCCATCAGCCACTGCAGCCCCTGAAAGGAGCAGCGGATAAGCCAGGCAAATAATTAGCATAGGTTAGAGGAGCTTTTTTTTTATTTATTTTTTGACTTACAGCCCCAAAAGGTACCATCCCTGTATTCAAAGTCTAAGCCCTTTAAGCACAGCTTATCTTTTATGGTTTGTGTTTCACACAGCACTGTGTTTCCCTGAGGTATCTGTGGGCTGTGGATGGGAAGCAGGTGGTTGACAGTTCTGTAGAAGAACTGAGGGCTGGGTTTGTGTACACACCGCTTAATTTCACCCAGAACTGTTGGCTGTAACAGCAGCATTCCTGCTAAGAATGATAGCTGCTCTGTGTATTTCTGGCAGACATATCGACCGAAATACCTGTCACTCTGAAGAGCTTTGATGGGCTATCAGCAATGGCAACAACAATTAGAACAGCAAATAAACNCATCCATCCATCCATCCATCCCCCCCCCCATCTATCCATCCATCCATCCATCCATCCATCCCCCCACGCACCCCCCCACCCCCCCATCAGTCTCCCTCTGCTGTGGTTTAACCCCACAGATGTTCAATGAACACTCCGCCCCCTTCCTCCTTCCCCAGTTATGGCTGAGCCCGGTGTCACACGGTACGGAATATCCCTTTGGTCAGCTGGGCCCCGCTTGTGTCCCTTCCCAAGTCCTTGGGCACCCTCCGCCTGCTGGCTGGTGGGCAGGGTGAGGAACAGAAAAGGCCTCGATGACAAATAAACTGTCAGTGTTTTCTTAACGCAGTTTTGGTCACAAATCCAAAACAGCACCACGTGAGCCATTATGAAGAAAATTAACTCTATCCCAGCCAAAATCAGTACACCCTCCAAACCCACCACCTCGCCAGCCAGGCAGCTAGTGCCAGCACACCCCTTAGTTGCCTGTTTTTCTGTTCATCTATCCACATACATCTTCATAATCTACCCCGTTCGTACATCTTCATTGTTTGTCCCTATTTCTTCCCCAGCACAGTGGCTTTTCTCAGTGTTTTCCACCGCCCGGGTGCCTCTTGCTGCTACACGGGGACACTGCAGGGAGGTCACTGCCGATGTTGGGAAGCGGGAGTAGACATTTCGATAGACAGCAACATCCAGTGTTACAGCAGCATATTTTAGACAGGATTAAAGCCCTGAAGGCAAGCTTTAAAAACTGTTTTTCCATGGCATCTCTCACAACACACAGATTATGCCCCATCTGCTGAGGGGACGAGGGTTTGCTCCTGTCTCTGAAGTGGTTGGTGCCGGGCACACTTGGAGGTGGTGAACCTGTTCCCCCGTTCCGTACCCACCGAGAGCCTGGCAGATGGTGGCACGAAGCACGACCCAGCAAGGACCATGCTCTGTCTCCAGGCTCCTGGGCAGAAGCGGAGCATCCACGGAGCCAGAGCGCCCACTCCTGCCCCGCGGCACAGCACCCCGCCAGGCTGCGGAAATCCGTCCTTCCCTGTGTGCAGACACGCTGCTTGTGTGTCCTGATGGGGATGGAAATAAAAAGATGGGAGGAGCGGGAGAGGAATGTTCCTTCCGTGGGGCCCCACCGTGGGGCCATCAAGGTGAACAGCTTCATGGAGGGGCGCTGGGCAGAGCAGGACGCCCAGACTCTGGGGCAGCCCCATGAGTGGAAGACGGGATTTTTTCCAGTGTGATGAATATTCACCCAGTCCAGAACAGATGATGAGCCACAGAGTGACCAAAGCGATATTTTTATTTTTGTGAGACATCCACAGCACGTTTACAGATGATGAGGATGAGGTGCATGTTCAAGTCCGTACACCCAGATTCAAACACTTAAATCTATATTTTCATGTTGAAGATAATTGGAGCACTCTGGAAAGCTGTCTGCTAATTTAACTTATCAAGCTAATTATTTAGCTGGCAAAGTAAAGAGTTGAGGCACAGATGTCTGGAGCTTTGTCTGAGAAGTGGGGCAGTTGGAAATAGACTAATTCAATTTTTCATGGCACACTAATGAGTTTAGCCACATGCCCTCCAATTAAACAGTGCCATGTTCCCTGTTTACGCAGACAGATGGAGCATGAATTCCTTGAGTGCTGAGGGCTGGAAAAGTTTAACTTCTTCCCCATCAGCCACTGCAGCCCCTGAAAGGAGCAGCGGATAAGCCAGGCAAATAATTAGCATAGGTTAGAGGAGCTTTTTTTTTATTTATTTTTTGACTTACAGCCCCAAAAGGTACCATCCCTGTATTCAAAGTCTAAGCCCTTTAAGCACAGCTTATCTTTTATGGTTTGTGTTTCACACAGCACTGTGTTTCCCTGAGGTATCTGTGGGCTGTGGATGGGAAGCAGGTGGTTGACAGTTCTGTAGAAGAACTGAGGGCTGGGTTTGTGTACACACCGCTTAATTTCACCCAGAACTGTTGGCTGTAACAGCAGCATTCCTGCTAAGAATGATAGCTGCTCTGTGTATTTCTGGCAGACATATCGACCGAAATACCTGTCACTCTGAAGAGCTTTGATGGGCTATCAGCAATGGCAACAACAATTAGAACAGCAAATAAACTCCAAAGTGAAGGGAAACGGGAAAGTTCTAGATTTGCCGAAGCTTTACCAACTTTACACTTGCAGGAGTGACCGTGTCCTCTCGGGCACCAGTGGGTGACAGATAAATGTCAGTTTCTGCAGCTCCCGGGGACCTTCATCAAGGAGCAGTGTCCTACAGTGCCGGCTGCTGCAGAGACACGCACCGGCAAAAACTGCAGCCTTTTCCCCTTTCCCTTCTGCTGCAGGGTGACCAGGGAGGACTGCTGAAACGGCCGGGGTGCGGGGCGGAGGCTGCGGGCTGCCCGCGGGGGTAGCGCTGGAGGAGCACCCATGGAAGCAGAGACCGGGGCTGGGGTGCAAGGCAGGAGGGGACGCTGCTGGGACAGGGGGCTGCGGCAATGTCACGGGAGGGATGCAGCCCTGCTGCAATAAATAATGCTATTATTGACTTCCCGGGTGAGGAGGCTGGGGGACATAAAGCAGGAAAAAGGACTGAACCAGCACTGCAAAGTGCTCGTCTCTGCTCTGGCACATCTTCAAGGAGGAGAAAAGAAATGAGATCTTCACACCAAGACACCAGATCTGTCCTTTTCATTGCCCTGTGAAATCCAGTCCCGCGTGACCTTTGAATTGTTTATGAAAAAGGGGGCCTTAATCCAGGCAGGGTGCCAGCTCAGAGCAAGCATGTCCCCAGGGAACAGCAGCCGTGTCCTGGCTTTCCCGCTGACGGGCATTCCTGGGATGACTCGTTTCCACTGCTGGGTTTTCCTCCCTTGCTGTGGGATGTATCTCATGGCAATGCTGGGAAGTGGCAGCATCCTGCTCGTCGTGAGAGCGAGTCGGAGGCTCCACCAGCCCGTGTACTATGTCCTTTCGATGGGCTGCCACGGAGCTGGGCCTGACTCTGCCCACGGCGCTGCCCGGTGTTTGGTTCGGCACTGGAGAGATGAGCTTCCCGGTCTGCCTCACCCAGATGTTCTGCATCCATGCCTTCTCCTTCAGGGAGTCCTCAGTGCTTCTGGCCATGGCCTTTGAAGGCTAATGGCCATCTGCCACCCGCCGAGGTACTCCTCCATCCTCACCAGTGCCGGGATGGCAAAGGTTGGTCTGGGCATGGTCTGCCGCTCTCTGACGCTGCTCACGCGACTTCACGCCGTTCCGCAGGTCCCACCTGCTGTCCCACCCCTACTGCCTGCTCCAGGACATGGTATGGCTGGCGTGCCCAGACTCCACCCTGAGCAGCCTGTATGGCCCAACCCTGGTGCAGGTTGTGATCCCGGACTCAGTGCTCGTCACCTTGTCCTGTGCCAAGATCATTGAGGCCGTGGTGGGTATCACCTCCAGAGAGGAGCAGACCAAAGCCCTGAACACTTGTGTCTCTCACTTCTGTGATGTCCTCATTTTCTACATCCCCATGGTTGGCCTATCCATTATACACTGGTACGGGAAGAATGCCGCACCCTTCAGCAACGTTTTCATGGCCAATGTCTACCTTTTTGTCCTGCCTGTGCTGAACCCCATCATCTACAGCATGAAAAACACGCCCATTCGCAAAGGGCTCCCCAGGCTCCGGTGTCAAAGACCACCTGGCCTGGCCATGGCCAGCAGCCCAAGGGTCACTGACAAGTGACAAGCTTGCCCTGTGAAATGCCCACAAAACGTGTCGGGTTGAACATAAGCCGGAGTTGGAGAGTGCTAAAAAATTGCTCTGACAGCCAAATGCTCTTTAAATGCATCAAAAGCAAGAATCCAGCTAGGATACAGGTGGACCACTTGGTGACCACTGGTGAGAGACACTCTCAGGGGTGATGAGGTCACAGCAGAATTCCACCTGCAAAATGGGCTCCATGGGGTTCCTGAGACTACCGACCAGTGGGCTTGATTTCCATCCCCGGTGGGATGGTCGAGGCTGTGATGAAGAATAAGGTCACTGACGTATGGGTAGAAACGTAAGGGCAAAGCTCTTGCAGAGTCAGGCAGGCTACTGCAAGAGGGAATCCCGCCATGGTGGTCTGCTGGGCTTTGGGGACGGTGGCTCCCAGCTGGAGGGATCCCATGGATATAATACATACGGATGCCCAAAAGCCTTTGACTAAATGCTTTTAACAAATTTACTTTGTAAGGGGATTGGAGGAAATTCTCTTCTAGGGATAGGAAGTTGGTTAAAGTAAAGACAGGTCATTTTCAGTCCAGAGAAGAGTCAGCAGTGAGTGACCTCCCCAAGGGACTGCTGCTGGGACTCATTTTATTCTCCATTTTCATCCATGACCCAGAGGAGGGAGTGCGCAGTGAACTTTCAGAGCTTGCAGATGACACTAGGTCAGCCACTGGACTGACGGCAACTGTCTTCTGTGGTTTTATAAGATTGTTAAAACTTTAATGGCAATAACAGTAAATTCTTGGCTCCCCATAGAAGATGTGCTTCCTTTTGCTCTTACGAGGTTTTGAGTGTACCACAGCCCCAACACACAGAAACACCACGAGACGTGGTAGCACCCGAATGTGATAAACTATTATTTGGGTCACAAATCCCACTGAAGCGGATCTCAAAGCAAGAAGTTTGAAGTAACTCCTGCTGCATGCTGGTAGGTAGACGTAATACCTCCGAAATACCTGCTCTGGCAGAGGGTTGGGCCAGATGATCTCCAGAGGTCCTTTGCAACCCCTAAGATTCCGTTGATATTTCTCCTGGGCTGCCATGAGAGAAAAGGAAGCCCCGTGAAGGTTTGCCAAACCCAGTGCTCAACCCTGACAGCTCTAGGAGGGAGCTCAGCCTGAGAAAGGTGGCTTCATGTTGTTTGGGTCACATCAGCAAAATCTCAGCAGGTGACCTGTAAAGCACTGATGAGCATTCAGTTCTCAGCGTGACTTGGAAAACATAGGGTGCTTTCTGTTATTTTTCTGTAATTTCCCTTGGGTGTTCATGTGTCCCTTTAGGCTTCCTTGGTTGTTCTCAGTAATGACAGCTTTTTGTAAGGGAAAAAAGAAGGCAGGATTTATTTTGGCCCTTCTTAGCCCCTCCTGGGATGGTGGATGCCACAGGAAGGAGCTGGCTGTCGGTGTGCAGACACACCTCGTGCACAGCAGGGCTGCAGCCAGCGCCGCCACCCATGATTTTGTTTTAAATGCATAGCACTGCTTTGCCCCTCTGCTTTCCAACCTCATGCCAAAGCAATCTTACTCAAATAAACGGAAACCAAAGCAGAAGGAGGTGTGGGAAGCGGGTGGGATATTCCAGGGTGGAACACACCCCGACTCTCTGCTTTAGGCTGCCCTGAGTCACTCTTCTCCGGGCTCTGTCTTGGTCTCCTCCTGTGCAGTAGGAGCTTAAATGCCCAGTGCGCATGGAGTGTGGCTTCTAGTGCTTTATGAATGAGACTCCCATATCCCTGCCATTTGGATGTCACAGAGCACCTCTTCTCTGCTGGCTGTGAGCTTCATCCTCATGTTACAGTTTTTTGTCCTTTTTTTTTTTTTTAAATTCTTTCTGTGAATGAATATCGGACTTGGTGATCTTTCTCTTCCCTAAAAATAACCTTGGCAGCGAAGACCAAGTGCCTTTGCACGAAGTGGTTTCTGCATCTTGGAGAGCTGTGCACAGCTGAGAACCCAGATCGTGCAGCAACATCTTGCAGGATCCAGCCAACAAGCATTCACCACCCTGCTGCCAAAAAGCAGCATTGTGAACATCTGCTAGCCCAAAAGCGAAAGATTTTGGATTTGGATATTCTCATACGTACATGTCCAAGTGCTGTTTTCCAGTATAAATGAAATCAACAATCACCAAATCACCCCCTGGCAGAGAGGAGAGCTCTGGCAACCCCCTGTGGTTTACAGGAACCACTTCTGCATACTGAGAAGGTTTCAGCCCTACTTACCCACCTTGCCAAGCTGTAACATAAGCAAGGGTTGTCATTCCTTACAGGTGACTGTCCCCTCACCTGGGTGCAGGTGCTGGCTGTGTTTTTGGGACCCCACCAGTCACCATGGGCAACAGGCAGGTGTCTCACCCTGGTGTCTGCCCTGGTCAGATAAACGTTGGTCACCTGGATACAGCCCTCGTTGACAAGAAAAGGGTCCGAGGGTAACGAGCTCTTCATTACATGCACATACTCCCTTTGAAACTCATAATCACTTTAACACTAATACCACAGTGACAGAGTTATCTGGAATTATCTAACAGCTGGCATGTGAAAAGCAGCCCAGAAAAAGCAGATCACTTTTCCTTAAATATGGAGCAATACCCAAATATGAGCTGCCTGAGCACCTTGCCTCCGGGCTGCCAGTGAGCGTGCCTTTGTGTCACCTCTCCACAAAATCCCCCAGGATGCCCAGGCTCACTGGGGACTTCTTTTCTTCTTTTTTTTTTTTTTTTTTTTTTTTTTGGTCAATCCGCTATCTCAAAGGAGACGATGCAAATGTACTGCTAACAGTGAACCCCAGTATCAGGAGGAGGGCTGGAGGGCTGCCGTGGAACAGCCTGTGGTCAGCACCAGGAACCAAGTAGGACTAGAAACTAGGTGTGAAGTTAAAGCAGGGCTTGAACGTGGTGTTGGCTTCTGGCTTCAACGAGGAGGCATCAGACAGGAGGAAACTTTCTCTCTGCAGCAGTGAGAAGGAGAGATGTGAACCTAATGAGAGGAGGGAGCGAAGGTGGCAAGATCTCCCTTTCCTGGCAGCTGTGGCCTCAGGTACTGCTGTCAGGAGATGACACTCCTGAAATCACTGGGCTACCCATCAAAATGTTCAGGTTTGGCCTTTTTCAGCAATGGCACCATTTGCTGCCTTTCGATTTCAGAGCACCACCCCAGAGGTGAAAGTGTGAAAGTCCACCCTGTCCCGTGAAAGTGTGCTCGTGTCCCTGGTTTGGGTACAGACCTCCTCTTCCCACCGCTGTCTCCAGGCAGCTCCCACGCAGCGTTAGCACTGACTGGAGGGCACTGCTGACCCCTCCCACCTCAGCACCACCCCATCCGTACTGTGCAATGATCCAGGCATCATGGCCAGCCTGACTGATTTATGGAGAGGGAATCCTAGCATAGGAACCTAAGCTGTTGGTGCTGAGCATCCGCTGTCACGTGGCAGTGACGGCTCATATGCGCACAGCTCACGGGTCACGGGGAGCTGTACGAGTCACCCAGTCATCTTTGTGTGTATCTGACCAGCAACAATCCCCTGCTGTCATTTCCTACTTAAAAAAGGCATGTCTCAGAAGACCTCTCCCATTGCCACTGCAGGAGACAGCATGGTGGAATGGATGGACATTGGTCATGAGGGCAGTTCCCATGTTGTGAATGAAAATGAAAATAACAATAATTTTTGTGGAGCCTGCATGAAAAGAAGGGTTCTCCCTCAACAGAGTGGTGGTGTGTGAGCATCAGTCCACAAGATACGGTGCAGCCCTGCTTTATGCAGTGGGTGCTCTGCCACCGCCTCGTAGATGAAGTGCAATCCTACCAATCCTACCTCCTCCTTTGGCTTCCCCTGCCTCTCGGCTGTGGTCCGTGAAATGCTACTGCTGTTTTATCTCAAGAAAAAAGATGAATTGAGTTGAAATTTCAGTATGCTACTGACGTGGTGCCAAAAATATTCATTTCCCGTTTTGTCTGCAGCCTAACATCTGCCTCGCTTCAGCAGAAGCACATGTTCTCCTCCTGGGGCCCCCCTTCCTGCCTCCCCAGTGGTACCCACCTCACGAGAGATAGCGGAGCCCGGAGCCTCCCCGCGGGTGGCCACGATAGTCAGGGCTGCTCAGGAAGATAGAGAGCTCCAAGAAATGCCAGGGCAGGTTAGAGATCTCCTCTTCACCCACTACTGCTCTTCAGTTTGCACCAAAAACGGAGCAAAAGTCCATAACGTGTTTGAGTTTTGTAACTTGAATTTGGGTCATTTGACCTTCACCTCATTCTGCTTCCTGCCTTTTT
Source organism: Chionis minor (assembly GCA_013398295.1). Classification (NCBI taxonomy): domain Eukaryota; kingdom Metazoa; phylum Chordata; class Aves; order Charadriiformes; family Chionidae; genus Chionis; species Chionis minor. Next base: position 124,354 of record VZSF01006459.1, read on the forward strand.
CAGATACAGAGCGGTGCTTCTGTAAAACATGTTTCCCTGTTTATTGGGATAGTTGACTCATATTAGTATAGTGCAACCCTGTTAGCAACGATCTCCCTGTGATAGGTCACTCCAAATAATTGCATCAGTGAGGATTTCTGGTATTTTTGAAAGGGTTTACATTTACATAGGACTTTTGGAATTGCTAGCATAGTATTATTGTAGGTTTTGCCTTCTTTACAAAATAAGGATAATGCTCAAAATTGAATTCTGCCCATTTCCTTCTACAAGGAGCGTCACCATTCCCGTTCAAGCACCTTCCCATCACACCGTCTCTTTATGCCAAATTTCATCACACAATGGATGAAACCTCCTGGACAGTGATAACAGAACAGAAAACCTCGTGATTTCTGCAAGAATGCATTGTTTATACTCCAGGCATTGAGGAAGGGTTTCCCCCTGAACAACATCATTAACTCTTGTTAAATTTATCAGCATCATCAGGAGGGCCTACAGGAAAGCTGGGCAGGGACTCGGGATCAGGGAGTGGAGCCACGGCATGAGGGGGATCAGTTTTCCACAGGAAGAGGGGAGATTTGGATGTCCCACGTGGTGGAGTGGTTCTGGAGCAGGCAGTCTGGATTCTTCCTGGATCAAACCGAAGACTGTCTGAGGTGCACACCTGATACTCTCCAGTGTCCAAAGGGTGTCCAGCCAGGAGACCAGATGACAGCTGGTCTGAAGTAAACCTTCTCGAAATGTGCCTGGGAGAGGTTTTCTGGTGGTTTTTTCCCCCATGTGGCAGTACACATCCTGGGAAGGGAAATTCCCAATATTTTCCTTTCTTCAAGCCACCTGCTTCCTCCCACCTGCCTTTGTTGGTGCTGCTTCGACTAAAACTTCATTCTTCCATGGAGAACACCAGAACAGGGAACGCAACTCCCAGGCCAAGGCAGTGTGAGACCCAGGAGCATGGCTGCAAGTTCCCCTAACCAGGGGCTGTTCAACTCTTGCAGAGCAATGGCATAAAAGGCCTTATTGTAGAGCAAGAAATTGCTGCCTGAACCCAAAATACTCACCTGCCTCCTGCAGGTTTCCTCTTATCGACTCTGCACTGCAGAGAAGAGGAGATATTTATCTGTCTGACAGATAAAACCCAGCAGGGAGCTCTGCATTTCCCCTGCTACTTAACATGTAATTAGAGAGAGAGAGAGAGATAGACAGTTTTTAACCCCCTCAGTGCTGACAATCTCATAACCACAGCTGCATTTTGCCCAGTTTTTTATCTGTTTTCTTGCAATGCATTTATTTGGAGGAGACTTAAGACCGATGAGGTAGCTCAAGATTATATCACGGGAGTAATTTCAGACTAGATTTAAGGAAGAAATTCTTTCCTGTGAGGGTGGTGAGACACTGGCCCAGGTTGTCCAGAGAGGTGGGAGATGCCCCATCCCTGGAAACATCCCAGGCCAGGTTGGACGGGGCTCTGAGCAACCTGGTCTCACGGAATATGTCCCTGCCCATGGCAGGGGGTTGGACTAGATGGGCTTTAAAGGTCCCTTCCCACCCAAACCATTCCGTGATTCTGTGATTCAATGATTCTGTGATTCTGCGATCCTGTGACTGGGTTTGTAACTAAAACTGCAGCAGCATAAATTATGAAGTACTTTCCAAACAACAGCAATCTGTCCTTTCTCTGCTACATTTCAGGCATAGATCTAATACAGGCTTAGAGAAGGAAGTCGGTAACATCATCCCCATTACACAGGTGGAGAACAGTGAAATAATGCAGCGTGGATTAGAGCCCTCTGCACGTTTGCTAAGTAACTCTCAGTGCTGTGTGCCACCCTGCACCTCCCTGTGCGGTTTTGGTGGAGTTCGCACAGTGCTGCACCTGTGTGCCAAATCCTTGGCAATGCCAATTTCAATTAAAAAGCAAGTCCTGCAAGTAAACCCCCCTTCCATTACTGGGGAACTGTTTCAAACCCCGAGGCAGCCTGCTGGGAGAGTCTGGGACAGCCAAAATGTCAGAGTGTGTGAGGATGCTGGGTCCCCAGGTCCAGTCCCAGGAATACTGAGGAGAGGAGAGGAGAGGAGAGGAGAGGAGAGGAGAGGACACTTGCAGATCCTCCAGGAGATCTGCAACAATGGCTCCAGCCCGATGTGACTCCTCATGGCCTCCATTGCCACCTCCAGGCTCATGTGAGTCCCTGTCCTCTCCCCACCACTGTGCAAACCACACTTCCATCCTGTCCTCCCCTCCCACCCTCTCCTTGTCCTACCCCTTCCCTTTTCAGTCCTTTTTGCACGTGAACCATGCTCTTTCCTCACTTTCCCGTAGCCAGATGGGCCTCAGCTAAGTTGGTCCATCCCCACCTTTGACTCTTGGCCCTGCTCATGAGAAGACGCAGGTTCAGGTGCCCCATGCTCTGGTTGTGGTTTTGCTTCCGCTGCAGGGCAGAGGTGACCTGGGACCTCAGCAACGGACATTTCAGATGGAAAGCGGTTGTCATTGTCATCAGTAGACACACTCATTGAGGAAGAAGGCACATTCCCTCTCTTCCCCAGCAAAGCAACACTCTGTAACTAAAGTCTGGAAAACAAGATGGAAAGTGAGAATCCCACACTGTTTTCATTTGTACCCAGGAGAAATTTATCATGCCTCCCTGCTCTGAGGCTCTATTAACTGTCTTTCTGATAAATAGATGGCTAGGAAATATAATACAGCATTTTCAGGATGATTTGTTAATTTTTCTTTATTAATTTTTGTCTCAGCACAAAAGGAAAAAAAATAAGGAACATATGGAGAATGAGCAAGAGCTGTTTCTCAATGCCACAGCCATCTGAAAAGGGTTTACATCCATAGTGTGCCTCTGGAAAATTCATTCATACTTCCCAAATCACATTAGGCAGGTACAGATTGTTTTCATTTTTATGAAATTTTTTTACCCTTTTAAGCTCTAATAAAACAGAACATGACAAAAATGACAGGGGGCAAAGTTGCCTTTAAGTCCCAGATGGCAACTACCTGTAACTCACTTAAAGTATTTATTTTGAAATAAAATGTGTTTTAGTTTAGAAGAAAGGGTTATAACAAGATGTGTTTCATGGAGACTGAAGCTGTACAAGCACAGACTACAAAAAGGGCACCCATTTTACTCTCAGTGTTAACTAACAATCGGAAGAAACTGCACCAAACTCCAGCAAATATTGCTGCCATCTGAAGGCCCTGATGCAAGACAGCATGTGTCTTTGGTAAGATACCTCCTTTAGCACACCTAGGCATTAGGGACAAGGTGCAAGAGCCCCTGGGTGCAGCTCAGACCTCTCTTCTGTCTTCCCTGATGGAACTCATCGTTCATTGCCTGCTTTCCACATATTTAGAATCATGGAATCACAGAATCCCCCAGGTTGGAAGGGACCTTTAAGACCATGGAGTCCAACCATCACCCCAGCACTGCCCAACCCACCCCTGCCCCGTGTCCCTCAGCACCACGTCTGCCCGGCTGGGAAACACCTCCAGGGATGGCGACTCCACCACTGCCCTGGGCAGCCTCTGCCCATGTCTGATAATGCCTTCCATGAAGAAATTGTTCCTAATATCAAATCTAAACCTCTCCTGGTGCAACCTGAGGTCATTTCCTCTTGTCCTGTTTCCTGTTCTTCCCAAATAATTTATTTATTTTTCACAGCTAAACTTGCTCATATTACACCATCGTGTAGGGGGCCAGAAGAGCACGTGCCAAGCAAAGGAAGATTGCCCACAGGGCTTGCGCTGCCTCCACCCTTGAAGGTTTTCAGGACCTAAACTGAATAAAACCCTGAGCAAATTGTTCTAACACTAAATTAAACTTCTCCCTGCAAATCTTAAGCCATCAAGCATACTTCCACTTGCATGGCATTGCATCACTGCATGTGTACTGCTTTGTAAATTTTGGTTTTCTCTTTCCTCCTTCTCTTGCAGTTTCTCCTGATATTTGTGGTTTTGGTCTTTAGCCTGACCTTTCCGGAGAGTGACCTGCCGTGCCCTCAAAGGGCTGTCCCACAGTCTCCTCAGTACTTGCTAAACCACATCTAGATACTGCACCTGGTTTTGGGCCCCAGAGCAATAAAGTCATCAGCAAAGTGGATTGAGTCCAGCTGATGGCTCCCAGGGTGGCCAGCATTGGAGCAATGCTCCATGAGGATAGGCTTAGGAAAATGGGCTTATTCAGCCTAGAAGAGAAGAGATTTTGGGACGACCCAACAGCGCAAGAGCAGCCTTCCTCTACTCTTATCAATAAGATGGAGCCAACCTCCTCACAACGTGGCATGCAGGAGGATGAGAGAAAACAAGCATAAATTGAAACACAGGAGGTTCAATTTGGATGAAAAGAGGAGCTTTTGCACAGAAAGGACAATCAAGCACCGTAATAGAGACCCAAAGAAGTTGTGCAACATCCATTCTCGGAAGCCAATGTGCAAGGTTTTGTGCACTAGTGGTTTACCTTCTGTCACTCCCTTGAGGAGTGAAAGCCAGGGTGTTCAAATTAGGGCTCCCACACCCCTGGCACCTCTCCCTGGAGGAATCCCAGGGGCTGTTGCAGTGGGAACAGCAAACACATCCCTGTGCGTGGCAATGCAGCCACCTCAAAGATGAAGACCACAATTCATGTTAACCAACAACAAGGTAAGAGTTTAAACACAGAGGAAAAAGAAGAGATTGCTTCTTTCTTGTTATTTTTAAAGAAAAAGATTTATTTTTAAAAAGACAAAGAACATTAGGAAAAAACCTAGAAGTGAACACTCTTCAAATCTGTACATTTCTTTGTAAAATCCTTTCCCAGGATCTTTAACCATTTTCCAAAATATGAAGTGGTGTTTCCATCCTTAGAGCTAGTCAAAAGCTGTTTAGCCACAGTCCTGGGCAACTGGCTCTAGGTGGTCCTGCTGGAGCTGGTGGGTTGGACAAGATGACCTTCAGAGATGCCTCCAACCTCAACTGTTCTTTGATTCTGTGATGGTGTGAAAACAAAGGCACTTTGCTTTCAGACCTTCTTCATTGGCCCTTAGGTCTGTTGTCTTCCATCATATTAAAAGAGTTTTGAGTAGTGTCCCACTGGTAGAAGAGCAATGAGAATAAAGACAGGAAAGGCTGTCAGGTATTCTGTTTCATGGGGAATACCTAGGAATTAAAAATGCTTGAAACCTGAAGATCTTGGACTTAATTCATAACTTCTTGGGAATTCCAAGCATGTTTGAAGTCAAAGGTATGAAACACGTTTGACTTAGAAATACCGCTTCCTCCAGCTTGGAAGTATCACATTTATAACTTGCTTATTTTTTCTTTTGAGAGGTTGTAATGATCTCTCAGGCTGAGAGAGCTGGCGCCAGGCTGAGAGAGTTGGGCTGAGAGAGTTGTTCAGCCTGGAGAAGAGAAGGCTCCAGGGAGACCTTAGAGCCCCTTCTGGTATCTGAAAGAAGCCTACAAGAAAACGGGAGAGAGACTTTTTACAAGGGCATGTAGGACTAGGGGTAAAGGCTTCAAACTGGAAGAGGGCAGATTTAGATGAGATCACGGAATCACAGAATCACAGAATGTGAAGGGTTGGAAGGGACCTCTAGAGATCATCTGGTCCAACCCCCCTGCCAGAGCAGCTCCACCTACAGCAGGGGGCACAGGATGGCGTCCCGGCGGGTTGGGAACGTCTCCGGAGTCGGAGGCTCCACCACCTCTCTGGGCAGCCTCTGCCAGGGCTCTGCCACCCTCAGAGGAAAGAAGTTCCATCTCATGTTCAGACGGAACTTCCTATATTTCAGTTTATACCCATTGCCCCCTGTCCTGTCACTGGGCACCACTGACAAAAGCCTGGCCCCCTCCTCCCGGCCCCCTCCCTTTAAGGATTTGTAAACATTCATGAGATCCCCCCTCAGTCTGCTCTTCTCCAGGCTAAAGAGCCCCAACTCCCTCAGCCTTTCCTCATAAGAAAGACACTCCAGCCCCCTAATCATCTTTGTGGCCCTTTGCTGTCCCCTCTCCAGCAGTTCCCCATCCTTCTTAAACTGGAGAGCCCAGCCCTGGACACAGGACTCCAGCTGCCCCTCCCCAGGGCAGAGGGAAGGGGCAGGGTGACCCCCCTCCACCTGCTGGCCACGCTCCTCTTGCTGCCCCCCAGGATGCCACTGGCCTTCTTGGCCACCAGGGCACATTGCTGGCTCCTGGGCATCCTGTTGGCCACCGGGACTGCCAGGTCCCTTTCCACAGAGCTGCTTCCCAGCAGGTCCCCCCCGAGCTGTCCTGGTGCAGGGGGTTCTTCCTCCCCAGGGGCAGGACCCTGCACTTGCCCTGCTTGAACTTCATGAGGTTTCTCCCTGCCCAACTCTCCGGCCTGTCCAGGTCATCAGATCTCGGGAAGAAATTTTTCACCACGAGGGTAGTGAGGCCATGGAACAGGAAGCTGTGGCTGCACCATCCCTGGAAGTGTTCAAGGCCAGGTTGGATGACGCTTTGAGCAACCAGGTCTAGTAGGAGTTATCCTTACCCATGGCAGCCAGGTTGGAACTAGATGATCTTTAAGGTCCCTCCCAACCTAAACCATTCTACAATTATTGAATATAATTAGTAATTGAAATTATTGTTACAATTGTTACCACTAAATCTGGGTCTGAAATTTTTCCAGACTGTCTGCTGCAAGGAGGCTGAGCTGTCTTGAGTGGAGACTCAGTAGGTCAGAACAAGGCTACAGAGGTGGAGGACTTCTTATGAAATGCATTTCTGCATCTATAATGTCACTTGCTGTAATTATTTCACTTAGAGATTGTTGCTACAGGCAAAGTTTCTGACAAAACTTTTGCTAAAATGTTTTTGACAAGTGAATGTGCCACGAGCAGAAACCATGAATTAACATGGGATGGAGAACAGAATAAGCCCCCCATAATCCAGGAGGAAGCAGTTAGTGACTGGCTACGCCAACTGAATAGTCACAAGTCTATGGGGCCAGATGGGATCCACCCGAGAGTGCTGAGGGAACTGGCGGAGGAGCTTGCCAAGCCACTCTCCATCATTTA
>VZSF01006459.1:131497-161334 GCA_013398295.1 Chionis minor
CTCAAGTGGCGTTCCTCAGGGCTCAGTATTGGGGCCAGTCTTGTTTAGTATCTTTATTAATGATCTGGATGAGGGGATTGAGTGCACCCTCAGTCACTTTGCAGATGACACCAAGTTAAGTGGGAGTGTTGATCTGCTGGAGGGCAGGAAGCTCTGCAGGGAGATCTGGACAGGCTGGATTGATGGAATGAGGCCAATGGGATGAGGTTCAACAAGTGCCAGGTCCTGCACTTTGGTCACAACAACCCCATGGACACTACGGGCTTGGGGAGGAGTGGCTGGAAAGCTGCTCAGTGGAAAAGGACCTGGGGGTCCTGGTGGCCAGTTGGCTGAACACGAGCCAGCGTGTGCCCAGGTGGCCAAGAAGGCCAATGGTATCCTGGCCTGTATCAGGAATAGCGTGGCCAGCAGGAGCAGGGCAGTGATGGTGCCCCTGTGCTCAGCACCGGTGAGGCCCCACCTCAAGTGCTGTGTTCAGTTTTGGGCACCACAGTACAGGAGGGACATAGAGGTGCTGGAGCGTGTCCAGAGAAGGGCAACGGAGCTGGGGAGGGGTCTGGAGAACAAGTCTCCTGAGGAGCGGCTGAGGGAGTTGGGATTGTTTAGCCTGGAGAAGAGAAGGTTGAGGGGAGACCTTCTCACTCTCTACAACTACCTGAAAGGAGGGTGCAGCTGAGGGGGTTGGTCTCTTCTCCCAGTTAACAAGTGATAGGACAAAAGGAGTGGTCTCAAGTTGCTCCAGGGGAGGTGTAGATTGGATATTAGGAAAAATTTCTTCACCGAAAGGGTTGTCAAGCATTGGAACAGGCTGCCTGGGGCAGTGGTGAAGTTGTCATCCACGGAGGTATTTAAAAGATGGCTAGATGTGGTGTTGAGGGACATGGTTTAGGGATAGTTTTGGCGGCGTTAGGTTTATGGTTGGACTCGATAATCTTAAAGGTCTCTTCCAACCTAAGTGATTCTGTGATTCTGTGATTTTGTAACTAAATAATTTAAAAAACCACTGTCGCATTCACTCAGCTCCGCCATTGTTACAGGGGAGAGGGGAACAAAGTGCAATGTCAAGACATCTTTATTAGTTTGCTGAGCCACTTTTCCTTCCCACCGTGCTACCTGCTGGATCAGCATTGGTTTGGGATCATAGTAGTGGATTGACTCCAAGTTTGGTGAGGATAAACGCTCTTGGAAGAAGCTTATAATTGTTATTTACTTTTTGCCTTGTGGCAGCACCTCAGAGTCTCCTACCATGTGCTAGGTGGCACACAAACAGAGGACAGTCCTACACCAAGGAATCTAAGTGTAAACCAAAATGAGCTGGTGCGAGGATACAGGAGACAGCAGCCAAGCTCAGATCACTGGACAGTTCTGTTGTTGTGTATGTGCATTAAATTCAGGATCCTCCTCTGTATCTGTTTGGTCCTCACCCCATAGATGATGGGGTTGAGCACAGCAGGCACCAGGATGTAGACGTTCCCCATGGTGACATGGACCAGGGGAGCCAGGCCCTTCCCAAACCTGTGCACCACGGACAGCCCAATCAGGGGCACGTAGAAGGCCAGGACCACGCAGATATGGGCAACGCAGGTGCTGAACACCTTGAGCCTCTCCTTCCACGATGCCAGCCGCAAGACAGCCTTGAGGATGAGGATGTAGGAGAGGCAGATGAGGATGGTGTCCAGCCCCATGACCAGCAGGATGGCGGTGAGGCCGTACACCACGTTGGCGGTGGTGCTGGCGCAGGCCAGGTTCATCACATCCTGGTGCAGGCAGAAGGAGTGTGACAGCAGCCGGGAGTCGCAGAATGGAAGGGGGAGGAGGAGCAAAGGCAAAGGCAGGAAGAAGACGACTCCCCTGGCCATGGCTACCAGCCCTATTTTCGCCGTTGCAGCATTGGTGAGGATGGCCGCGTGTCTCAGTGGGTGGCAGATGGCCACATACCGGTCCACAGCCATGGCCAGGAGAACAGTGGACTCAATGGCTGAGAGGGTGTGGATGAGGAACATCTGGACAAGGCAAGCGCCGAAGCCGATCTCCCTGGTGTCGAACCAGTAGAAGGAGAGGACGCGCGGCACCGTGGACGTGGACAAGGCCAGGTCAATGGCAGCCAGCATGCAGAGGAAGAAGTACATGGGAGCATGCAGGCTGGGCTCCGTCTTCACGATGAACAGCACCGCACAGTTGCCTGTGACCGCCACAACGTACATGAAGCACAGGAGCATCGCCATCCAGAAATGGGCAGCCTCCAGCCCCGGGATGCTGGCCAAGATGAAGAAGGATGGCCTGAGGTCAGAGCTGTTGGTGAAGTGCATGGCATGCGGGGTGACGAGCAGTCATGCTACGCCTTGGCACATCCCCTGCTGCGAGGGAAAGAGAAACAGCAGCTTTATAAATCCTTTCCCATGACTGGGAATCCCACGGGGCTGTGCCTGTGAAATGCAACGGCATCTTATTGTTGCTCTACTGACACAGAGAGCTCCCCTCTTGTTTCTTTAGCCCATCATGGATATACACAACAACATATACAGCCACAAAATGGTGGCATTTGAATTTGAACAGGAATTGCTTCGATTCTCTTAAATGCAGAACACCGTAAAAATCAGCATTTTATACTAGAAACCCAGCAGCTGGACTTGTTTCCTTTTCTTTTTAAAGGCAAATTAATAAAAAAACCAAACCAAAACAAACCAGAATTTAGTGCTTCCTGTTAAACTTCAGTTCTGCTTGAATTTTTCCATATGTGCTGTGCTGCTCTGTCAGAAACGTACTCTGTGAAACTGGCTGTGCTGCCTCCCACGGTCCGCCACTCCCAAGCGCTGCAGACATGCACAGCGAGACACGCATATTTATTTGTTTGCACACACAAATAGGATTTTTGTCGTTTCTGCCTGACAACACATATGGAAATATCAGAATGTCTGTTGAGAAAAAAATTCTGATGTCTGTTCACCTTATTCTGTATCTGTAAACTCGCCGGGAGTGCTGTGATCCATGGAGAACGGCTAGGAAGATATGCAAACGCTTTTACTGTAGGTGCCTTTCTGTTCTCGGGGATGAGATTTTTAAAATATTGGGATTTAAAAAGTGTTGGGGTGGAGCACCAGAGGCAGTATCAGAGCCCCAGCGCGGCACAGGGAGGGTTTGGGACAGGGGCACAGACCCTGCCTGACTCCCAGCCTCGAGCTCTGACTCAAGAGGGGGATTAGCTTTCTGGTTATGGATTATTTCTTTCATGCCCTATCCATGTGTCCTGGTTCCGGCAGGGACAGGGTTAATATCTGGCCCAGCACAGGTATTCCACACCACGTGACGCCATTCCCAGTATTTAGGGGGAGCTAGCCGGGGAGGGGAGTTCCCAGTTTGGGAGCGGGCGGGGACGGTCCGGGTCCGGTCGGTGCGCGTCGGTACGGTACCCCTATTTATACATTCCTCTGCCAGTACTACTGTTGTTTTGTCAATTTTTTTTTGTTCTGTTAAATTGTTTTTTATCTCAACCCACGAGTTTTTGCCTTTTTATTCCAATTTTCCCTCGCTGCTGCGAGGTTTGGGTGAGCGGCCGCGTGGTTCTTTGTGCCGGCTGAGGCCAAACCACGACACCATGTAAAACAAGGATGTAAAATATTTTTATGGCAAGCTGTGCAGGCTGTTAATACAACTATTTTAAAAGTAACATTCGGTTGTGAAAATGTGGGGGTTTTAATGCACATCTGTGGTGAAGCTGTTATCCTAAAATAGCAGTCACGATTTATTTCCATGATGTGGGGTTTTTCCATCTTGAATCTATAACAAATAAGACTGGTACTGTAGCTTTTTATACACAACTTACAAACAGCATAGGTGGGCTGTTACTGTTGAGTTGCCTGAAAGCTATTTCAGTGATGGAATTTTCAGCAAACCGCTTACATTGAGATGCAAGCTGAATGAACAAAGCGCTTCGGTAATTGCCAACACATATCTGAGCCAACTTACCTGCCAGCCACTGAAGTGTAATTACAGTGTGAATCTCATTGTAAAATATCTGCCATCATATCCACTTCTTTTGAGACAGTGTGACTGTGAGAGGCAAACACACAGAGTAAATAATCCCTGGATGTTTCAGTTCATCTTTAGTTCTTTGGCATCAGTGAGTGCTCTGATGTTTTCAGAAGTGCCTAATGATTTTGGATTGCTGGTGGGATGAAGACCAGGTCCTGTGAGGAGCTTGCTTTCTGCAGAGATGAAAACTGGATCCGTGGCTTTAAAAACGCCAGTAAATGCAGATTTATTTTCCTAGGCAGATCCTCCCACCAGCAAGCCCCAGTAACTGTGTTTAACAAGAGGTAAGCACATTCAGACAGAAAAACCTACCGAGCCAGAGGACCACTAACAGCAGCCACAGCAGCTGATCTCAGTAAATGCTCATAAACATTGACCACGCTTGTCCCATGGAGCCAAAACCGGTCTGAGATCAGCTTCCCAGGATGGAGCAGGCAATGGGATGATCTTCACCCTCTGAATACCTCTCTCCACTACTCCCTCCTGCCATGTGGCAGTGAGAGGGGAATATATAAACCCCCTCAAAAGCCCTCTGAGACATTTTGAACATGCAGCTGTTTTCAATACCATCTCATCAGAAAAAAAAAAAAAAAAAAAAGAAGGCAAAAAGTCGCTTCAGAGGGAAAAGAGAAAAGAAAAATTAAAAATACAAGGCATCACTCAAATTCAAAGCATTTTAAACCAAAATTAAAATTCATCTTAACTGATCATTTGATCAAGTGTGGTTTGCTTTTTTTTCCCCAGCCGTTTGTCATCACGTGAAGCAGAAAAGCTGTGCCTGCTTGTAGCTCTGCTGCTGTTTCATAAATACACCCAGGTCCTGGCTAAGCCAGTCGCTCTGGGCGGGCACTTGCTGGATTTGGAGTGGCAGAAGCTATGGTGGTACTAACTCCAGCAGGGCATGGCCTGAGCCTCATCCCACCAACACCCCCACCATTAACCCATTCCTCGCCTCCTGGGACATCCCTGGCTGCTGCCAGCCAGCCCTGCCCCTGGCAGCGCCCAGGCATGAATGGCGGGGTAGGACCAACCGGGGAATAATGTCCACTGGGCTGTGGAGTAGAGCCAAGGTTAAGGAAGGAAGAAAGGATAAACAGGGATGTGGCTGAGAAGCACCAGGTGTCTCCAGGACAGAGAACTGTCCTTATCCCTCTTTTAATTAGCGTGGGCAAAGCCACAGAGAGCAGCAGGGACTGCAGCCTGGCTCCACACGCGTGACGTGACAGCAGAGTTTCCTAGGGCGGAGGAGATGCACAGCACAGGGCTCAGTGAGGGCTCGGGATGCGAGGAGCTGGCAGTGGGAACCAAATGGAGGTGGCATAAATGGCCTTCCTTCTCCTCCTCCTCCTTCTNAGAGATGCCTCTGATAGGTCTCACACTGCTCTTCCTGTGCCTCATAACAAATAAATCCTTTGGCAAGTACTGTAAGTGATCTCATGGTACCAAGTGGAGAGCTCAGGGCATTACAGAATAGGAATTAGCAGCTTTAAGTGGTTCATCTATCTCTTTTTTCTCCCACACAGATGTTAAACCACAATTAAGTTTCCCGTTCCCAGAGGCAGCCACAAAGGTTTTTGAACATATGTTCCTAAAAGACAGTACCTTTTATAGATCCTCAAATCCTGAGCGTCTGCTTGGTACCCTCCAGCTACACAGGTTGGGAAGCAAACAGGGTGGCAGATGAAGCTCTGCCGAACTGGGTGATGGAGATGCACCAAATGCACTGCAAGCCTCGCTCCACCGTGGTTTCCAGCTCTGCTAATAAATCTCCCCACACATTTCCTCCCTGGCTGATCTCCCTTGCTTGCTGTGGCAGAGGCTCCTCGGGCTTTTGCTGTTTCACAGAAAGCATGGGCATCCAGGGAGAAACTCTGGAACTTTTCAGAATGGGAGCAGTGCAGTGGGAGGATCCTGCAAGCTAAGCATCTCTCCAGCAAAACTCTTTTCTAGGCTTTTCTGCTGGAAGCTGCGCTTGTTCCCTTGTGTTAATCTTTCTTCTGATAATAGCTGGCTGATCTAACGCACCAGGTCAGATCTTGGATATTTAAAGCAAAGAGTGCTCCCGTTGGGTGCTGTCTCCATGCAAACGGGACCTCTGCCCCAAGACCTGCCGTGCCAGCGCTCAGGCAGGGGCTCTGGGGGGGGTGTCTGCTGGGCAGTGTTTCACCCTGTGCCCACCGGGAACCTCAGCAAAATAACCAGCACAACACAAAACAAACAGTGGCCTGGGAATCCTCCCCTTGGGAACCTTCCCTTCTCCCTTTCCACTTCTTTATGGAGACTATTTCCCTCATTACTCTCGTCTCTCTGCCCCAGGTACTGTTATGTGTAGAAAAAGACACTCATCCTGGGTTAGCCTGAAGTGCGAAGTGGTGGCAGGCAGAAACAAACCAGTTCTGGTGTGTAATCCTGTCCCGATACCTTCTGCCGCTCCACCCTTCCAAGGTGAACACCGACCATTTCTTCTTATTCTCCACTATAGTCCAAACTGGCCAAAAAACAGCTTAAGACCAATGAAAACACAGGTTCACAATTTGGAGGCATGAAAGATTTTGGGTCATTTTATTCTGTCTGTGGGAGGAAGCCAACCAGGAGGCTCATCAAACCTTTCTGCATGCCCGGCTGAGCCCCATCCTTCCACAGAGCAGCATGATGCCAGGAGACACTGTCACCTCCCGTCTGTGAGATGCCCCTGGAGGTTTAGCCATTCCTATTACATTTTTAAAGAAACTCCTCTTTCAGCAAGGGAGCAAGCCACACCAGAGCCCCAAGCACCATCCTGGTGCACACCTACTTCATACAACACTGTGCTCATCTGCAGCAAATCCTGAAGGTTTTAAGCAACTCCAACATGATATCTCTGCATCATATAAACAGGAAAAAAATGGCTTCATCAAGTCTTTTGACGTTTTACAACAAATAGATGCCTTTTATTGAAGATATTGCACACATGCATTACATTCAATGCAAAGCATTAGACTTGCCAAGATGGTAAGGCTCAATGACACCAAAAAGAGATGCAAAAGCAGCACTGTTTCCATCACTGTAGATGTGCATGGCACTGTAGAAACACAGATGAAGATGAAGGCTGAGCCATATCTTTAGGAGGAATGAAAGTGCTGTGGGCCCGTGTAACAGGATCTAACCTTCAGAAAATGCTCTGTGCTCAGCCTCTGGAGCTGAGCTCCATCTTGTGGGGTGTTTCCAGTTGAACAACTAATGACTGAGATATTCAGAGTGACTCCAAACTCTTGGTCCAAGCCCTGTCCTGTCGCTGCCAGGGCTGGCTGTGCTGTCAGAAGCAGTGAGGGAACGAACGCCCCGTGCGAGGGGGTCTGAGTGAAGCTTACACACTGTTATCTGGCTATTAAAGTTTGCATAAGATGCATTGCAGAGGGTCCTTGGTCCACCCCAATGCGTGACTTCAGAAGAGAAAATCATGCAGCCCATTTTTCTGTAATTGTCTCCCTCTAGTTGGGGCTTCCATCTTTATATATCACTGATATTACCGCTTGGGGTGTTCGCAAGCTGCTGGAAGGGATGACACCGTCATGCTAGGTCAAAACTTGGAAGATCACAGCATCCGAGTGGATCTGCAGTTCTTTCATCTGGCGGTGACCTGCATGGATGGAGTATCAAGAAACCAGTCCACTAGCACTTTCTGGCAGAACCAATGGAGTTACAAGCTACCAGTCAGATTCACTCTTCCTCCGCAGCGCCCTGAGCAAAGCCTCGCGGATGTGGCTGGATTTTATGCTGTAGATAATTGGGTTGAGAGCAGGGGGAATTATAAGGTAGGTGTAGGCCACCAAAGTATTAACCAGAGGTGGAACGTTCTTTCCAAAGCGATGGATCATGGACAGTCCGATCATTGGGATGAAGAACACTAGAACAGCACAGATGTGGGAGACACACGTATTCAAAGCCTTGAGACACTCTTCCTTGGTTGCAAGGCCGATAACAGTTTTAATGATCAGGATGTAGGACAGGACAATGAAGATGAAGTCCATCCCCACCGTTGATAAAAGAATAATCATACCATAGAAGACATTGACTTTTATATCTGCACATGCTAGGTTCATGATATCAGGATGGAAGCAAAAAGAATGAGAAAGCTCAGTCTTCCCGCAGTAGGTGAGTCTCTTGAGCAAGAAGGGTATGGGAAGGAGGGAGACCATACCTCTCAATATAATTACCAGACCTATTTTCATGACTGTTGTCTTGGTCAGTATGGATGAGTGTCTCAATGGATGGGAGATGGCAATGAAGCGGTCAAATGCCATTGCCAGGAGCACAGAGGATTCGATGAAAGACAGTATGTGGATGAAGTACATCTGAGTGAGGCAAGCATCAAACCCAATCCTTCGCATATTAAACCAAAAAATGCCCAGAGTAGTAGGCAGCGTACATAGAACCAAGCCCAGGTCAGTGACTGCCAGCATGGAGAGGAAGTAGTACATTGGCTCGTGAAGACTTTGGGTCTTCTTTATGATGAATAGGATCATGCAGTTTCCCGAGAGAGCAATAAGGTACAGGGCACAGAAAGGGATGGAGATCCAGTGGTGAAGGGCTTCCAGTCCTGGGATGCCCATCATGAGGAAAGCTGAAGGCTGATAGAAGGAGCCATTGAATTCCCAGGTGGTATGTGAGTCATGCTCCATCCCAGCTCAGCTCTCACATAACCTATACCTAAAACAAATCAACAACAGAAACTCCACGTAGTTGGACTCTCCACTGAATACAGAACTGGGTAATGACAAATGTCACCTCCCTCCACCTCCCCACCAGTCTATGCAGATGCCCCCATGTTGTTTAGGACACTGCTGTAATGACCATAGTGTCACATATGACTGCACTCTTGTTTACCCATTAAACTATAAAATGAAGGAAAAGGACGGACATTTTTTCTTAAAAAAAGAAAAACAAAAAGAAAAACATTTTTTTCTTAAAATGAAAGCGAAAACCTTCCTGGTGAGTGCTACTGTTTTGCAGTTGTCCCCAAATTCCACAGGTTGGGATGCTCCATTGCGTGAGCAAGTGCTTTTTCTACAGTCATCCCAACCAAGACTAAGCTTCTAAGCAGCTGGCTTCTTTTTGATGCTAAATCACAGAATCACAGAATGTTAAGGGTTGGAAGGGACCTCTAGAGATCATCTGGTCCAACCCCCCTGCCAGAGCAGCTCCACCTACAGCAAGTGGCACAGGATGGCGTCCAGGAAGGACTTGAATGTCTCCAGAGTTGGAGACTCCACCACCTCTCTGGGCAGCCTCTGCCAGGGCTCTGCCACCCTCAAAGGAAAGAAGTTCCATCTCATGTTCAGATGGAACTTCCTATATTTCAGTTTATACCCATTGCCCCCTGTCCTGTCACTGGGCACCACTGAAAAAAGACTGGTGCCCTCCTCCCGGCCCCCTCCATTTAAGGATTTGTAAACATTCATGAGATCCCCCCTCAGCCTGCTCTTCTCCAGACTAAAAAGACCCAACTCCCTCAGCCTTTCCTCATCAGAAAGATGTTCCAGTCCCCTAATCATCTTCGTAGCCCTTCGCTGTCCCCTCTCCAGCAGTTCCCAGTCCTTCTTAAACTGGGGAGCCCAGCACTGGACACAGGACTCCAGTTGTGGTCTCACCAGGGCAGAGGGAAGGGGCAGGGTGACCCCCCTCCACCTGCTGGCCACGCTCCTCTTGCTGCCCCCCAGGATGCCACTGGCCTTCTTGGCCACCAGGGCACATTGCTGGCTCCTGGGCATCCTGTTGGCCACCGGGACTGCCAGGTCCCTTTCCACAGAGCTGCTTCCCAGCAGGTCCCCCCCGAGCTGTCCTGGTGCAGGGGGTTCTTCCTCCCCAGGGGCAGGACCCTGCACTTGCCCTGCTTGAACTTCATGAGGTTTCTCCCTGCCCAACTCTCCGGCCTGTCCAGGTCCCGCTGGATGGAAGCTCGGCCTTCCGGGGTGTCAGCCACCCCTCCCAGCTTGGTGGCACCAGCAATGGCTGATGGTGCCCTCTGTCCCCTCACCCAGGTCGTTGATGAACACATTGACCAGGACTGGCCCCAGCACTGATCCCTGAGGAACACCACTGTCACAGGCCTCCAACTGGACTCTGCCCCACTGATCACACCCCTCTGAGACCCACCTGCCAGCCGGTTCTCCATCCACCCCACTGTACATTCATCTAACCCACACTTCCTAAACTTGCCTATGAGGAGATCAAAGGACATGAATAATGGTGCAAGTTTAACTCTGACTTCTTAGTCAAGAAATTAACACTGGGAACAAATACAAAATATAACAGAGCATCAGGCACTTAGAGGCTACCACTCTCAGCTCAGAAGCTGGCCATCAGGGTAAGGTGGATTTTCAGTGGCTTTCACATCCACGCTGTTGCTCATTTCATAATCTACCTTACTATGCAGGAAATACATACGGAAATAAATACTATGATGGGAAATAAATAAGGAAACCCCCACTTTTGTGGTGCTCGTGACTTTTATCAATAACAGGCAAACACAAGCCAAAGTACAAGAAGCTGCAGGTTCAGAAGCGGTGGGGAGGCGTCCTTGGAGAGTCTCTGAGTCTGAATCAGAGGGGAGGAACATGGGGGATATGGTGGAGTTTCTACACAGGCGTCAAGAGTATGAGGTGAGTGAGGCCTTTCCAGAAGTCTAGAAAATGTCTTCTCTAGGGAGTTCAGGAGAAGGCCACTGAAATGGGTGGGGGTTGGAGCAAGGCCCTGGGATAAAAGACCAAGGAAAGAGGCTCATTCAGCCTGGAGAAGAGAAGGCTCTGCATGGACCCAACAGCAGCCTTCCCCTCCCTGTGGGGAAGAGCCCACAAGAAGGTTGAGCCAAGCTCTCCACAACAGTGTGTGATGGGAGGATGAGAGACCGCAGGTATACGCTGAAACAAGAGGGCTTTAGACTAGGTACAATAAGAAATGTTTCCCCACAAGGACTGTCACACATCGGAGTGGGTTGCTCAGACAGGCTGTGCAATCTCCATGTTTGGAAGTTTTCAAGACCCAGATGGATAGAGCCATGAGGGGCCTTGTCTGACCTCACAGCCAGCCCTGCTGTGAGTGGGATGTTGGACTAGCGATCTTCTGAAGTCTCTCCAACCTGAATTGTCCAATGAACCCATGAGCCTGTGGTATTACCATGGGTTTCAGTCCTCTTGGAGGATTCAGCCGCCTCAGCACAACGCACGTTCCTACGCTGCACATGACAACGCACCCTAGCAGAGATGCTGGAGGGTCTGACAGGGTCCCCAAGCCTTCTCTGTGCCTTCTGTGGCTGAAAGACGGGTTGGGTGGGTGGGGAAAGGAGTGAATGTGCAAACAGGAGCTAATCAAAGGGAAAAAATTGTTTGTGGTTTCCGTGTTAGTGTACCTTCTGCGGGATGCAAAACAAGCAGATCAAAGAGTGCCTGAACTACGAACAAAAGGGTTTTCTATAACATCGTTCATTTTTTAATGAACACGCATGTCTTCCATGATGTATTTATTATGTTCCTAATATGATTTTGCTCCATTAGATTCTCAGCCTGCTTGAGAGTCTAATGTGGCAATAAATCCCAGAGCTTAGCAAGGATTAACACCTCCTGCTCCAGGGCAAAAGACACGAGTAACGGATGGGAACTGGGGAAGACCCAAAGTCATTTCATTTCCTCCAGGCAGGGCCACTTTATCTTCATTGCAAAGTCACACACTAGTATCAGGAATCACCTTGGCCAGCACGTAGCCCCGCCAAAGGGACAAGTCACAGCCCTTCTTCAGGAGAGCATTGCCAGCGCACGAGGCAGCACAGACATGGATGAAGCTGCCAAAGGGCGGCCAGCGCTTTCCCCGCGGCACCACCAGTGGTCTACGTTGGCAAAAGGAAAGTGTCCAGAGGTACCTCTGGTCCTAAGTGGCAGCTCGGATCTCCCCAAAGGTAAGAGCTGTTGCTTTCTGCCAATCCAGCGGCGTCCGAGCAGCGAGAACTAACCTGCAGACTCCTGTAATTCAGTCTCATCTGGAGGCTGGGCTGAAAAAGCTAAAAAGACAGCTACGTGCATGCACGTGTGTCTGTCTAACTGCCTCCCTTACAGCAGCATCTTGCAGATATCCAGAATTCTCAAAGACATTGAGATTCAAGAGATTTCCAGGAATGTAGAGGAGGATAAAGAGGAGAGACTGTTAGAGCACAGTGGGAAAGAAAGGATGGGTGAGAACCCATTGGGGACTGTAAAAGATGCTCCTCCTGCAAGAAAATATTTATGCAAGCCTGACTTTGTTAGACACTGGCAGCTCCTAACGATATACATGAAGTTATTTAGAAATGGGCTTTACTAACTCTGCTCCTCTCTGAGCTACTCGCTTGTTACGTGCTCCTACGCATTACAGACATGGCTCCCACTCCAAGCTGGTTTTTTCGCCTCTGTGTTTTGTGTGTGCATGTGTGTGTATAACTATATGTATGTGTGACTATAAATAATGAATATAAAAATATACAAAATACCTGTAGTATATGAAATATATGAACAAGCACACATGCATATTTATGTTTATATGCATTTATATGTGTATATATCACATAGAGCACACATATATATGTTACACCTCCCATTTGACTGCAGCAATTGCACCTTTCACACTTCAGCCAAGCCCTGATGAGGAAACAAACCTCCAGCTGGTGGAAGATCTCCATTTAAAGATTGATGGCAGCACCTGAGCTGTGTTTTCTGCTAGCCTAAAAAGGCATCCTAGCACAGAGGGAAAACTTTGCCTGCTCAGCGCCCAAGCGTTTCTGCTCCCCAGGAGCCGCCACTGGCCCGAGGGAAGGGCTCAGGCACTAACGCAGGTCCCTCATGGAGGACACATTGCCTTCCCTCCTTCTCCAGCCCTCAAAAGCCACCTCCTGACTTCTTGCCTGTCTCTGTCTTTGGTTTTCACCAGTAACTTCAGCAAAGTACTACTGGTGCTTTAAGGGCTTCTCCTCAGCGCAGGCAGGAGCAGGGGCTTGGGAAGGATGAGGCCAAGAGATCTGCTTTTTTCCCAAGAGGAGACTTTGCTGTTTTCACAATGGCATCGCTGCCAGCTCAGGAGTCCGAGCGAGGGCTCAGCTGCTCAGCAGAGGGAGCAGGGTTAGCGATGGGACTCTGGGGATGCCGCACCCATAGAGCCGAATTTCTGGTGACTTTACAGGCAAGGACAGGAATGTGCCATTCCCACCCGCTGAGACGGGCCAGCAGACGGTGGAAGCAAAGTCGGACTCTGGTGCAAAGCCCGCAGCACAGCGGTAAGTGGCACTGGGACGGCGAGACCTTCCCTGGCAGCACTGCAGTGCCAGTGCTGCCTGAGCCCAGAGCTGCCCACTTTCCCTGGAACGCCCAGTCCAGCAGGTCCCATGGAGCAGCGCGGACCCCCTGAGCGGCGCTTTGCAGACACACCTCCCCACCCGTTGGTGTCCAGCCCCATAAACCCCAGCCGCCGCACCAGTAAAGGAGGGCTGCAATGACAGAGAGGCTGCTAATTGCCCAGGGTACTCACCGAGCGCAGCGCTGGGGGCCCGGGGGCTTTACAACCTGTACAGGCAGCTCAACCCCGTTGTGATGCAGAGGAGGAACCCACGTCCGCGTCCCGGCGTCGGGAGGGCAGAGCTTATAACGCGCCCCAAGGACCGACCCTGTCCAATCAACCGGGAGCCGCACGGAGCCCAAGCTCCCTGTGCGTAAACAGCATGAGGCGCACCAGTGAAAACAGTGTGTGAAGTAAATGATCTTTTCCATTTACGATGCTCTCCCAGCAGGCACGATTTTCTCCTGATAGTTTATTGGGCGACATGTTTATGGCTCCCTGTGATTTATGGCTGGCAATGCCGCAGCATGCTGGCAATACACCTAATTTTTATTGTGAGAATGGATCGGTAATGCAAATAACAATAAATTTTGCAAGAAGAGTGCTTGCAGCATCTCTCTGAGGAAATAACAGAGGTGAAGTTCTTGCTATTCCCCCCGTGACCAGTGAGACACAAAATATTTAATTAAAATCATAATATATTGCACGATAAAAACAAACTAAATATTACAAAGCCAAACACAGACGCATTAGTGGATATCCTCTCCCATGGCTCAGAAGCCTGTTGTATGTGTATGTCTCGTGGAAATAAGTCTATCTGCCACCTCAGCTGTGAGGTGGAAATTACTATTAACCCCTATTTCTGCGGCTGCCAAACCAAGACACAGGAGAGCTGATGGGTTTGCCCATTCTTGTGTGAGGTGTCTGTAGTAAATACCGGACCTAAGGGCCCTAAGAGATGCTTCTGCAGTCATGGACCAGGCTGGGCTGGGGCACTGCCCACCATGGACACCTTGAGCATGGTCCCTGGAGCCACCCAGTGCTTCAGCAGCTCCCAGGCAGGTGCTCGGGACTCTGCATGATGCAGCCCCCTCAATTTAGAGGCTATAGGGATTGTTGGCATGATCCTGGACCCCCTGGTGCTGGGTGGCCCCAGTGCCAAAGAACAACTAATTTACAAGTATTAATTTTAAGTGAGACAGTTGTCTGCTCCTACCTGCTTGTTGAACCTCTCGGCCAGGCTTATATGTCTCACCGTGCCTTGGTGAGACTCGTCTGAACAGTCCTGGCACAGGTTTGTCACCTCTGCTTTCTCTGTCTATCTATGTGTCAGATGTGGGGAAACAGAGGAGGAACTATGGAAGCCAGCAAATGTCCTGGAGCAGCCATGCTCAGAGGGATAGGATAGGATGGGATAGGATGGGATAGGATGGGATAGGATAGGATAGGATAGGATAGGATAGGATAGGATAGGATAGGATAGGATAGGATAGACTAGTTTGGTTGGAAGGGACCTACAATGATCATCTCATCCAACAGCCTGATCACTTCAAGGAAGCTCCTGTAGAAATGGAGATTATCAGAAAAGGACTCTTCAGCCTTGAGAAGAGACGATAAAGCCATAAAGGAAAGATCTATGAGATAATGAATGGGGAGGAGAAGATACATATGGGGTGATTATTTATCTTTTATCACACTAAGTTAACAAGGAGGGGCAGAACACACCCTGAAAATACCAGGCAGAAGATTTAAAACAAATAAAGAATTACTTTGTTTAAAGAGCTCATAATGAAATTATGGAACTCAGCACCGCTGGATGTTGTGGGAGCCCAAAGCATATATAGGTTCAAAAAGGTATTAGACAAATTCATGGCTGAGAGACTCATTGATTTCTATTAAACATGATGGCCGAGGTGCTGCCTCCCATGCAAAAAGCCTCTAAATTGATTGCTGGATGCTGGGACATGTGCCAAGGAAAGGAAAAACTCTAAATTATCTTCCTAAATGGCCATTAATAGCCACTCCTCAAGGCAGGGTGGCAGGATGGAGGGACCTTTAGTTTGATCTAGTAGAATAGTTCTTAACAGTCTTCAGCGCAAATAAGCTTTAGCCAGAGAACAACATCTTTACTTTGGAAATAGAAAGTAGTACCACAGCTGCCCATAAACAGACCAAAGCTCAAACACGGAGTGGTGGGCTCAGAGCGGTGAGACGCCACGGAGCAGAGTGAAGGTGGGAGGCAGCCTTGGAGGCAGCAGGGAGAGGAAAGTGTCCTGCAAAGAGACGCTGCAGAGAGATGGGGATGACCAGGCTGTGGGGCTACAACAAAGTGTCATGGGTTGAACTGGCAGGAAGGAAACCGGAGCTTAGGCAAGGGGTGGGTGGCGAAACCAGGGAGCAGGTTAGCATGGGCTCACCACCACAGATGGTTTTCCTCACCATCTCTCCGTAACGGCTTCAGCTCACCTGACCCTGTCTCACGGCAAAGGCACAGGCGAGACACCCTCTCCTGGCCCCTTCCAGACCTGTTTTGCCACAGTTCTCCAGAAAAGGTATAACCTGGAATCTTTTTTGACTCTTCCCTCTGTGGAAACGACACGGTATCTCTACCCTGCTCTACTGATAGCACAGCTGCACACACATGCTCATCATTCACACACCCTGACGCATTTAGTTTCTTTCCCTTGGGACACTCCGCCACCACTTTATTCTGCGTGTCAGGCAGTTTCCAGTGTTGCTCGTCCAGCTTCCTGCCTGGGCAGGCTGCGGACAAGCCGTGCTGAGCAAACCTCTGTCTTTGCAGCTGGAAGCAATGGTCCAGTTTGCAAACCACAGCATCACCCCTAGGAACGTCCAGAGAGAAAAATTTCCCTCGTTACCAACCTTGGGTGTGGTGAAATGATAATCTATTTCTGGCACGAATGCCATGCTTGAGGGTCCTCTCAGGAGCAGCGTGCCGAGCAGCCTGGTTGTATGCATGGCACAGAGAGAGGGTTGCATAGAGACTGCTGGGACAATGGAATGGCTTGGAGATGAAAATCGTAGAATCATGGAATCATAGAATGGTTTAGTTTGGAAGGGACCTTAAAGATCATCTAGTTCCAACCCTGCTGCCCTGGGCAGGGACACCTCCTACTACACCAAGTTGCTCCAAGCCTCATCCAACCTGGCCTTGAACCTCCAGGGATGGGGCAGCCACAGCTGCTCTGGGCAACTCCGGCCAGGGGCTCACCTCCCTCATGGTGAAAAACTTCTTCCTGAGATCTGTTCTAAATCTCTCCTCTTCCAGTTTAAAACCATCCGCCCTCGTCCTATCACTACATGCCCTTGTAAAACGTTTCTCTCCAGAATTCTTATAGGCCCCTTTCAGACACTGGAAGGCTGCTATGAGGTCTCCCCAGAGCCTTCTCTTCTCCCGCCTGAACCCCCCCAGCTCTCCCAGCCTGTCCTCCCAGCAGAGGGGCTCCAGCCCTCCCGGCATCTCCGGGGCCTCCTCCGGCCCCACTCCAGCAGCTCCGTGTCCTCCTGCTGTTGGGACCCCCGGAGCTGGACCCGGGATTGCAGGCGGGGTCTCCCCCGAGCGGAGCAGAGGGGCAGAATCCCCCCCCGGCCCTGCTGCCCCCGCTGTGGGGATGCAGCCCAGGGGCCGGGGGGGTTCTGGGCTGCCAGCGCACGGTGCCGGCTCACGTTGAGCTTCTCCCCCCCAGCGCCCCCAGTCCCTCTCCTGGGGGCTGCTCCAGCCATTCCCCACCCAGCCGGGATTTGTGCTTGGCATTGCCCTGACCCACAAGAAGGACTTTGCACTTGGCCGTGTTGAACTTCATGAGGCTGGCAAGGGTCCACCCCTCCAGCCTGTCCAGGTCCCTCTGGATGCCACCCCTCCCTGCAGCGTGTCACAGCGCCACACAGCTGGGTGTCATCAGCAAACGTGCTGAGGGTGCGCTCAGTCCCAACATCCCTGTCACCAACAAAGGGGTTAAACAGCTCTGGTCCCAGTCACGACCCCTGCGGAACACCACTCCTCACTGGTCCCACTTGGACATTGACCCACGGACCGCAGCTCTTTGAGCGCGGCCATCCAGCCCGTTCCTCATCACCAAGTGGCCCATCCATCAAATCCGTGTCTCTCCAATGCTGAGACCAGGATGTCATGTGGGACAGTGTCAAATGTCTTACACAAGTCCAGGTAGATGTCAGTTGCTCTTCCCTTATCCACCAATGTTGTAACCTCACTGTAGAAGGCCACCAAATTTGTCAGGCATGATTTGCCCTCAGTGAAGCCACGTTGGCTGCCACCAATCATCTTCTTATTTTCCATGTGCCCTAGCAGTTTCTAGGAGGATCTGCTCCATGATCTTGCCGGTCTGTAGAGACAGATGAGACTGACTGGCCTGTAGTTCCCCGGGTCATTTTATTTCCCTTTTTGAAAATGGGGGCTATGTTCCCTCTTTTCCAGTCAGCGGGAACTTCACCAGGGCACTACGACTTCTCAAGTATGATGGATAATGGCTTGGCAACTTCATCCGCCAGTCCTCTCAGGACCTGTGGATGAATCTCATCAGGTCCCATGGACCTGTGCATGTTCAGGTTCCTCAGCTGGTCTCAGACCGGGTCTTCTCCTACAGTAGGCACTACATCATTCTCCCATTCCTTGCCTTTATCTTCTGCAACTTGGGCAGTGTGGTTACAGCCTTTACTAGTCAAGACTGAGGCAAAAAAGTTGTTGAGTACCTCAGCATTCTCCGAGTCTTGAGTGACCAGGTCTCCTGTTTCCTTCCTGAGTGGGCCCACATCTTCCCTAGTCTTCCTTTTGTCCCCGATATACCTATAGAAGGCTTTCTTGTTGCTCTTGATGCCCTTGGCCAGATGTAACTCTATCCAGGCTTTAACTTTCCTAACCTGATCCCTGGCTGTCTGAACAGTCTCTCTGTATTCCTCCCAGGCTACCTGTCCTTGCTTCCACCCTCTGTAGGCTTCCTTTTTCTGTTTGAGATTGTCCAGGATCTCCTTGTTCATCCACTCAGGCCTCCTGGCGTTTTTGCCTGACTTCCTCTTGGTTGGGATACATAACTCCTGAGTTTGGTGGAGGTGGTCCTTGAGCACTAGCCAGCTTTCTTGGGCTCCCCTTCCTCCCAGGGCTCTATCCCACTCTATTCCATCAAGCAGATCCCTGAAGAGGCCGAAGTCTGCTCTTCTGAAGTCCAGGGTAGCAAGTGTACTGCGTGCCCACCTCACCGCCCTAAGGATCTCAGACTCCACCATCTCATGATCACCACAGCCAAGGCTGCCCTTGAGCATGGTATTGCCCACCAGCCCCTCCTTGTTGGTGAGAACAAGGTCCAGCATGGCACCTCTCCTCCTTTGCTCCTCTATCACTTGGAGAAGGAAGTTATTGTCAACGCATTCCAGGAACTCCCTGGATTGCTTATGGCCTGCTGTGCTGTCCTTCCGACAGGTATCCAGGTGGTTAAAGTCCTCGATGAGGACCAGGGCTTGTGAGTGTGAGGCTGCTCCTACCTGCCTACGGAGGGCCTCATCCTCTTGATCTTCCTGGCCGGGTGGCCTGGAGCAGACTCTCACTGTAACATCACCTCCGAGCGTCTTCTCAGGGTTGCCCAGCAGACCCGCAGCTGAATGAGAAAAAGCACTCAGGCTCCCAGCAGCCACTAAAAAATGCCTAATACTGATCTTGCTTGAACCACCCCCATGCCTATTGTGTGGTGTAAGATAATTTCATCTTGATATGCTCAAAATTTTATGATTCCCTCTGAGTTGTGTCTCGCACACCCAGCTTCCTGCAGTGACGTTTGCATACTGTGCTCCTACCAAGTTCTTCCTGGTTTTCTGCTTAATCCCTTTTCCCAGAAGCGTGGGTATTGCATGTATATAAGGAGGGGTGTGAGGATCTGTTCGTCTATTTTCCCATCTTAAAAAAAAAAAAAAAACCAAAAAACTTGTTTTCCCAGAACAACAGCAAAGGGAGAACACAGCCAACACTTGGCACACATCAGTCTCTTTGCTGGAAATGTTTATAATTTCAGCCTAAGCCCGTCCTAATCATATTTACTGTACAGGCCAGAGTTCAGTGTGTTCACTGATAGGAGTGTGAGAAGGGATGGCGAGGAGGGAAGGAAAAGGTGGCGGCTTGGTCCTCCCACGTAAAAGCTTTTACAAGACCCTGTTCAAAACGAGCATGCTCATAACAAGGAGGAAGGTAATGCTCAATGGAGTTATGCAAATAAAGGATAGGAGGGGGTTTAGGAAGATCCAGGAGATCAGGAGCACCATTGTTACCTGAAACCACCACATTAGCACCCATTCTGGCTTCCTTCTTTTCTCCTAGTGAGGGATTGCACTGCCTGGGTGTCCACGCACAGGTTTGAACTGATAGGTGAAACTCAAAGGCTGCTGCTGTGGAGGTTTCACCTCCCACCAGCCCAGAAGTGTCCCTCAAGGTTGCTCCAGACTTTGCAGGTCCAGAGCAGGGGAGGAAGGATGTGTGTCACCCGCCCTTCTCTGCTTCGGGAAGTTTCAAAAATACAAAGACTGTTTGATCATACACAGTTTTCTTTGGCTGCAGTGGCTGTGTTGAGCCAGACAAAAATATCCCAGCTGCCTGCAATGAGAGATCGCAGCGCAGAAGGGATGTCTTCTTCTTGGCAGGCTGTCCCTCCAGCTTGCCACCAAAGGAGCAGCTGACCATATTAGCACCAGCAGTTCCAACGTCACCAGCAGTGATGCAACATTTTTCCAAGTCATCCGTCTCCTGAGGCTCAAAAAATAGCACTAAGGAAAAGAACTTGGCAGGAACTGAACACAGACCAGCTGCTCTAATGACAGATTCCCCAAAGGACCCTATAACCCCCAGGCAGCTCTCCTGCTTTGGATCTCCCTTGGGCCTTAACATTAGGTGGAATCCCTTCCCTGCTGAGCGCCAGGGATGAGCTTGCAGCACCAGCTAACCACCCAGGGCAGGTGTGCTGGGTCAGACACCTAAGATGTGGCAGTCCCTTGTAGTCGTTGCTCATCCCTGCTCTGTGTGCGTGTGTTGAGGGTTGTGGTTGAAGGTGGTGGAACTGGTGGGGTTGGGACTCCAATCCTGGCCTGAAAGGTGTGGGTAGATGCTGGAGAAGCACGCCATAGGGCTGGGCTTTGACTTGCAGTGGGAAGTCGTAGAACCATAAAATCACTTAGGTGGGAAAAGACCCTTAAGATCATCAAGTCCAGCCCTTCACCTAACACTACCAAGTTCACCACTAAACCAGGTCCCTAAGTCCTGGGGAAGGACGGAGAAGTGAGGATGGAAAGGGAGTCTTTGGTCAGGCTCTGGTTTGGAGTTGCAGTAAGTGCATGAGGGATTTACGTGGAGCAGGACTCAGGTCAGGGGCAGCTGTACATGTGCATGGAAGAGGGGACAATAGATGAGTCCCCTGGATCAGGGTCTGGACCTGGAAACAGGGTTTGCTGCAGACACCTCATCTGCGCAAGCCTCTGCAAATGTCACCGCTTCAACCCTGGAAGTTTAAATGGTGTTGAAAGGGGACAGGAGGTCCCTCTCTTCTGGCTATGCCCTTGCTGCTGTGCCTGGCGTCAATAGTGGGTCTCCTGCACTCTCTGTTTGAGACACCTAAGCTGGCGGCAAGACTGTGAAGGCAGGATCAAGGGAAGGTGAAGCCCAGATGTGGCTCTGTTCAGGTATTTCTGTGCAGGGTGTCTGGGCAACTTCCAAAACTGCAGCAACCTCTCTGGCTCTGCTCCTGTGCTGAGTGCCCTGCCAGGAAAGCACCGTGCCGTAGCTGTGAGTAAAACCCTCACAAGTTCTGTAGTACAGCTGCGTTTTTGTATTTAGTCTTCATCACCTTGCTGCTCAAGCAAAAAACCTTCATCAGTGGTTGCTAACAGAAGCTGGTCTTCTGCTAGAGCAGCACAGCCTCCAGCTCTATTATCC
This sequence comes from Chionis minor, assembly GCA_013398295.1. Classification (NCBI taxonomy): domain Eukaryota; kingdom Metazoa; phylum Chordata; class Aves; order Charadriiformes; family Chionidae; genus Chionis; species Chionis minor. The sequence goes on from VZSF01006459.1 coordinate 152,814, forward strand.
GTGCTAAAACTGGCCCACTTCAACTTCACCACCTCAAGAACAACAGGGTGACCTCAACGCAGAGCGTGGAGGAAATTCCAGCGGCAGGCAATGCCTTTGCAGCATGGTCTTCTACAGAGAGCAGAGCGGTTAAGCCTCTACGCAGCACTTTTAAGCCTGTACAACTGCACCTTGTTCAGAGTCCAAGCCACCTGGACTGTTTCAAGCAGAAAAATAGTGTCTTTAATTGAAATCATCACAAAAAACCTGGGTAAAGTGAAGTGGTATCAACTAATTTCCTGTGTTGCCATGAGTGACACACCGGAGATCCTTGGTCACCAGCGCTCCATCCCACAGAAGAGAATGAGCTCTTGTACAGGCAAACATTGACGTATTTAACGCTTGACTTGGTACATCAGGTAAATAATACAACAGGGGGATTCAAAAAATGCAGAAAGGACAGGGAGTCCTGTCACAAAGGCAGCAGACTCTGCTTTTAGCTTGCTGGGTGGAAAATCAAACAATCCCAGAGAAATCTGCAAACATTGCAGAGCCCTGTATTTCATTTTCCCGTATTAAGCAAAGCTGGTAGATAGAGGTAATTCAGGGGCAACCGAGAAGTGAACATAGGTCAACATGACCTGCATATAATTCGGTAAAATACAAACTCAAAGCAGCATCATGTACAGCATGTCCTCCACCAGCAGGATAACGTTGTCTGAAGGCTGTAAATAACAGCTGGGGTGTAATAAGTTTACCCTGATGGGGAAGAAATACTGAGGCAAAGCTGTGGGATCTCAGTGAGAGAGGTGCCTGGCCCCAAAACTCAACAGTGTGTGCCGCAATTCTTGGACAAGCGTCATTCCTCAGGGACTTCCTTACAAGCACGGATTCTACCTCCCCTGCTTGCCATCCACAGCAGAGCTCTGCCAGGAATGGCCGGCAGAAGGAGAGGGCATGGCATTGGCTGTAGTGAGACCACTGTTTTGCCAAAAACAACCCGAAAAACTGTGCATGGAAAGCACACTTCACTTTTAGGCACATCCCCAAGTACCTAAAACGGGATCAAATGGATCCAGGTGCTTGATGGGGGCGGGAAGAGCCACGGTCTGCTCTGCCTGAGGGTTTCCTTCTTAGAGGAAAAAAGACAACTGGTGCCAATTAATTAATCCAAAGGGCTTCCAGGTTGACCGGCCCCATCTGGATCAAGGTGGCCAGATCACAGTGCACAAATGCCACAGGAATTCCACATTTGTCTTCACTTCATTTTGCAAAGTTTAAAGAGACTAAAATTACAGAATCACAGAATGTGAAGGGTTGGAAGGGACCTCTAGAGATCATCTAGTCCAACCCCCTGCCGGAGCAGGGGCACCCGGAGCAGGGGGCACAGGATGGCATCCAGGTGGGTTGGGAATGTCTCCAGAGTTGGAGACTTCACCACCTCTCTGGGCAGCCTCTGCCAGGGCTCTGCCACCCTCAAAGACAAGAAGTTCCTTCTCATCTTCAGATGGAACTTCCTATATTTGAGTTTATACCCATTGCCCCTTGTCCTATCACTGGGCACCACTGAAAAAAGACTGGCCCCCTCCCTCTGGCCCCCTCCCTTTAAGTATTTGTAGACATTGATGAGATCAGTTCCAGAATATCATTATTAAAAGGCTGAAAAGACTTTGTCTTTTGATCTCATCAACATATTTCATATTCTGTAGGCTGAAACGGTTTCATTCTAAGGCCAAACATGTCCATCCACCTTTATCAGTCTGCTCTAATGCCTGTGTGTTACAGACCAGAGGGCTGGGCTGCGCCGCAATGTCATCCCTGGTAAAACATACCTGTACGGAAGCCAAATGATCACAACTCCCCATCTCCAGCCTCTCTCGCTGCCTGCCGGCGCCTGTGCCGGCGGGAGGCTGTGCCTGGTGGGACGGGTTAACGCCCTCTCCCAGACTGCGGAGCAGCTGCCGGATTTACATCATGATTTACATGATATCACGAAGATATCACAGTGAATACATCTCAGTAGCAGCGATGAGGAAATGAGAGCAGAGCTGTGAGGAGAGACAGTAACAGCCTTACATTGCTCATCTGCAATGATTTCTTCAAAATAAATCACTGTGACATCATCAAACTGGTTGAAGTCCAATCTGGCAATTGAGAAAATGGGATGAGATGACTCTGCTTTCAAAAGGGAGCGGGGCAGGAATGATGGGATTTGGTCATTGATGTATGAGTGATGTTGAGTGAAGTCAGAATCTCGTTGCTGCTCCTTCATATACATTCGTTTGTTTGTTTCTTTCTTTCTTTCTTTGCTTGTTTCGCAGACTGGTTGTATATCTGAAACGGTTTCTCAAAGGGATGGGGTGGAAGCAGAGCAGACAGCCAAAGGAGAAATACCAGCATAACCAGAGAGGCAATTCAAAGGATTGCAGGGCAAACTTCCATTAGAATTTGCACTCATAAATCTTCCAGTTCCTTTGAGAATAACTTCCCCTTGGGAAGCAGCTTTGTGACCAAAATCCTGCTTCTTGGAGAGATTGGTTTACAGATGTCCTGCAGAGTTGCCGTGTTCCTGCTGGCAGCCCTGGGCACACAGAGCTGTTTCCCCAGCCCCTGCAGGAGATGGGGCAAGGCGGGGATTGGGGAAGACTGATGGGAGAGGTGCTGGTTTCAGGGCACTGAGGTGCTTGTCCTGGGATGCCCAGCACCATCACAAGAGTCAAAAGTTGAGACACCACAAGGACTGTAGGGCCAGCCACAGGGTGCCATACGCAGGTCCCACAGGCTGTTGGCCTTTATGCCTAGACAGGCCATCTTTACGGTCCTTGGGTTTTTAAAAGAGTATTTAACAAAGTCAGAGCCTAAGAGGACAACGCAGGTATCTCTGGATAAAGTCCTCACTCCTACTTTCTCCATTAAAAAGGTTAGGAGGAATGAGGTATTTCTCCAAGGTCATTAGGAATGAGGTATTTCGCTGAGGTCATTAGGAATGAGTTATTTCTCCAAGGTCATTAGTCTGATTAATCCACTGAAGAGCACTGTGACAGGGACACACAGCCAACCTAAGCTCATTGAGGAAGAAGGTGTGGGGAGTGCAGTGGGCAATTTCCATGGAATTAGACCAAATCAGGCTCGGCGTGGCTGGCAGTGTCAGAAGAGGTAGGACTGGATCTATGAGAATTTGAACAAAACACAAAATGTATCTCGGTGCTCTTCACCTTTGCAGTGCAGAGGATGCAGAGTTTCTAGCAAGTCTAAGATTAGAGCACAGAGGCTGGACAGAAATGTCACTGCCACCCATCAGGATGGATGTCTGATCATTGAAGATGCTGCTGTTGCTGGGCAATAGTTTCTGGACGCTGTAGTCCAGAGTCAGTAATGCAGCACCCTGCAACAGAAGCGGAGATGAATACCTAACCGAGTGCCCTAAGGATCACCAGAGCCATGACGCTACACTTGTATGTTGTCTGTTCTGTGCTAACCCTAGAAAACATAGACAATTTGGTGAAAAGGGACTTGAAGAGGTCATCCGGTCCATCCCTCACGCTGAAGTGGGTTCACAAGTTTCTAAATGAGGCTGGATCAATTCCCCCTCTCTGCAAGAAGAGACACAACAGTAGGGCCAAGAGCCACAAGACTCACCACACTGAACTGAGGTGCCAAGACGAGAAAGAGGAGGAGGAAGAGAAAGAGGAGGAGAGGGGACGAGCAGGAGAACATGGAAGAGCCATCCCCTGATGACAGGGGGCAGCAGCTCCCAGTGGACAGGTTCCCGTGTCATCCAAAAAGGTCAGCCTCAGCAGCCACCACGTCTCATTTTCTCCCACAGCTGGAGACTGGGATTATTCTGCAAATCCTGAAACCCATCCAGCATAACACACCTTGAGCTTCTTGAAGGACGGCTGGGAGGCAAAAGCTGAGGGTTTATTCAGGCATGACCTACAGAGCTATAAACACCTCCAGTGGGTCACACCTACCGGGTGAAATTTAAGATGAAGGGTTCTTTATCTAGGATGTGGTTTTGGGGGTAGGATTTAGTTTGAAGTTTCCTTGTCTGAACCTACAGAGCATCTCAGGTCACCTTAGACCAGGTGTGCTTCATGGCTCCACGGATTGCATTGCCTCACCACCCCTGACTGTGACAGGAGCTTAGACTCTGGGCCCACATCTAGTCCCAAATTTGGGACACTGAATGCAGGGCCAAATCTAGAGAAACTCAGAAGCTGGATTTTTGGAGTTATTCCTAAACACTTTGAAAAGCTGTATGCCCTTTTATGGTGTCCCTGTTTGTGTACTTAAAAAGTCCAGTTCATTTTGGCCTCAACCATGACCTACTTCATGCTCAAGGTTGAGATTAATGTATGAAGTTTGTTTACATGGAGCTAAAAGTTGCTCTGTCTAGCCATGTGCAAACATGGATACGGAGGTGTAAACAGAGGATTTTGTGGTCTTAACCTGGGTCAGAACATTAGTCCATGTCCAATTCCAAAGGTAAAACAAACTTTCCCAATGAACACGTAATCCCGCTCAGTATCAGCCCATTCATGTTGATTTACTACAACATTCCCTGGAACTTAACAGGACCTCATAACGGTGAAATCCCAAGATGCTTAAGCAGAAGAACTGGATGGCTGCTACTAAAAATAAGACAAAGAAAAAAACCCCAAATATCTCAGTGGTATTTAGCAGCAGAGGATCCCAGATCTGACCCAGTTCTATAGACTCCATTAGCTTCGCGGCCAGGGCCCGGTTTTCATGTGTGCAGAGCAGATGAGGTTTTGCCCGTCGGAAAGCTGTGCTGCCACAGGGAGCCTTCCCCTTTCTTGGAAGAAAAGCCCCGTGAAATCTGTTCACACAAACCCAGCTGAATCCATTGCAAGGCCTGCGCATGGTTAGCTACTTCAGTAGGAACGTTGCACACCCGACTAAAATATGAGATTGGTACAAAACACAAACGTTGACCAGAATAAGGAACAAGCGAGGCAGCGTCTGGCCATCGTTTGTTTCCACATCCCTGGGCAGCATCACCAGAGCTACTGCACTTACCGGGCTGGGAAGGCGCTGGCGCGAAACAGAAGTTGACAACTTATCCTGTTTGCTGGAAAAAGGGAACTTTGTGGCGACAAAAGTAGTGTGTAGGTCCAGGGCTGTGCAAATGCAGATAAGAGAAAAGGATTGACAGGTGGAAAGCACTTGTAGAAAAATTGGTATGTACATTATTGCTTTTGGCGCCATTGATGGAAAGTCAAACATAGAAAAGCAAACAGCAAATGTTAGGAAGATGTGTGGTCCTGTCAATTATTAAAAGAAGCCGGCAAATCGCTGTGACTCAGAGACAGCTGCAGAATGGCCGGGTTCGGGGGCAGCTGCAGGTATGGCGAACGCATGCAAGCCTGAAGGCAGCACGTTTCATATCGCCAGCCTAAATCACCTGGCCGTGCCACTCCGTAAAGCGGGTGAGATGTTTTTAGGATAAATAAAAACTAATATGACTACAAATCTAATTAGGCAGCATCCCACAGACCTTGCAGCACTGCAATGCATTAGTTGTGCCCTGTTCTTGAGTGAAAGGCCACCTCCAGCAGCGCTGGGACGCCCCATCAGTGCCAGGTGGACCGACTGTCGTACCACGTCTGTCCCTGGAAGGAGATGCTGTTTGGGGCCGGGTGACCCAGAGCCGCCGTGCCCGTCGGCACCGCCTGCCCGAGGGCAGTGAAGTGCTCATGGCTTCACCCAGTGGTGGATTTCGCCTGCGAGGCAACTGCTTCAAAACGGCCGCCGGGTTTGTCCCGTCGGCAGCAGACACGCATCGGCTGCGTTATCCTCCGAGGGAGCTGCTCCTGCCGCGGGGAGCCGCTCGCTGCTGTCCACAACCCGATGGCAGCAACCTTTGCTCTTCCCCACGGCTTGCCCTGTCTGACGCACTGGATTTAGCCAAACAGCCGAGCACGAGACGAACGCCTCCTTCCTGTGCTCACACAACAACTCGCCTGCGGTTATCGCGCGGCGCGACACTGCTGAGCACTCAGGGCTCTGTGGTCAGGTCCCTAGCGCCGATCTCTCGTTGGCAGACCGGAGGAGCTCGACAGCTTCAGCAGGCACAAACGGACACGCACAAATCCCCTGTCTCCAGACATCTGCTTTTCAGGACCTTGGGAAAATACCGGAGAGACCTCTGGCAGCTTCCCAGCCACCGGGCCCAGAGTCTGCGTGTTAAACACATTTGCCATGCATCCACCTTTGGTTTTGCACGGAGAACGTCCTTCCTCCTGCAGACACCAGTCCCTTCCCAGTCCCTTCCCACTTGCCGGACATTTGCAGCGTGCACAGCAGCACCCATGTGTTTCTGCTGGTTTTACTGCCGAGCACCTCCCAGTGCCGGTACCCGCAAGACTCTGGAAGAGATGGAAAGATGATCCTTCCCCCGATGAAAAAGAAAAACCCAAGTACAGTTTTCCCATAACTCTCATGCCTGACAAAAAATAAAAACGCACCTAACTCCCTGTCACGGCCCTGATCCTCGTCGTTTGGACTCTCCACAGCAGCGCCTGGGACAGCTGGCAGAAGCTCTCAGTCCGCTCACCAAAGCAGCTTTTGGAGCTGCAGGGCAGGGGTGGGAAACAAATGAAAAACTAAAGTGAAACACCATTTTTTCTTTCTCCCTACCAAAGCTCTCCAGCACACCCCTGCAGGGCGCAGCATCTCCCAGTTTGCCGGGACCTGCTAACAGATGGCCGGGGCGTCCCAAGCTCCAGTCCTGGCCCTGACCTTGTAGCTCCTCCTGGCACGTCTGGACACTGACACAGCCGAGAGCCTGCACGGAAATCGGCGTTTTCCTCTGCCTCACCGTCCCTCCCCAGCACGGTGCTGCTGGTGGCACCACTGCAGCGCGCTCTCTCCCTCGAGACGGAGGCTGCTGCCCCTCACCTGTGTGGTCAGGGTCTCTCCTCCTCCTCCTCTTCACCCTGCTCCGTCCTTCCTCACCGCTGGGCTACTGGGGTGAGGCGAAGGCTGGGCTGAGATAGCCCAGAGGAGGAGACCAGCCCACGAATGACTGAAGGCTCTGATTTTGGTGCAGAAAAGAGCAAATGGCTTGGTACGACCCTGCAGACAGGGCAAAGCCACAGAGATTTGGCTTGCAAAACAGAAGGGTGGCTAACGAGGAGGCAGATTGCCTTGGGACGGGGTGCAGGCTCCTCTGATGCTCCGGAAGGGGCAGCTCAGCTGGCCGGAGCGCGCAGCAGGTCGCTGGCGCATCCCGTGCGTCCCTGGGGAAACGTGGCAATAGGGAGGCAGCACCACGTGTGGCACGGTGTGCTTGGACCGCACTGCGCGCCCATCACACCCTGCACCGCCATGCCAGGCCAACCACCGCCCGCCTGAATCCAAACCTGCGAGGTGGGGAGGGATTTTCATGATGTTTCCATAAGAGTTGCGGGCAGAGCGGACGATACCACGGGAGCGTAAAAACCATACGCTCCCCCTGCAGACCCTGAGACTGGCCTGAATTTTCCGGGTTGGTGTCCTTAGGTTACAGCCCGCAGGCCATTAGCGCCTGTCTCCGCAGCTGTGAAGACGTGAATCACATTGTTTGTGTGATGGAAGTGGAGGAGTCGCATATGATCACATAACTCTGGGAACTGACAGTTTCGTATAATGGACTGATATAGGGATGTTGTAACTAAAATCAAAATAAAAATTTCAGCCTTCCAGTATCTGAAAGGGGCCTACAAAAATCTGGAGAGGGACTTTTTGCAAGGGCATGTAGTGATAGGATGAGGGGTGATGGCTCCAAACTGGAAGAGGGGAGATTTAGATGAGATCTCAGGAAGAAATTTCTCACCATGAGGGTGGTGAGGCACTGGAACAGGTTGCCCAGAGCAGCTGTGGCTGCCCCATCCCTGGAGGTTCAAGGCCAGGTTGGCCGGGGCTGGGAGCAGCCTGGTGTGGTGGGAGGTGTCCCTGCCCGGGGCGGGGGGGCGGAACGAGATGATCTTTAAGGTCCCTTCCAAACTAAACCATTCTGTGATTCTATATTTATTTAAAAGCACAAGTCTGGCAACACTGTTTGTATTTCATCAGAGACCAAACCTGCTGTTAACAGTGAATCCCTTGACAAAAACCTGTTCTCGGAAGTCTTCTCTCTCCTCACCTTGCAGGGAGGACAGCTTAATCACAAGCTCTGCCCTCTTGCAGACTTCCCGTGGAGTGGGGCATCCTAAAATGGGAGGTGGAATAATCTGAATTGCCATAATCCATCTCCATGGAGAGGAAAAGAGCTGTATTGCAGAAGAGGTGACAGGTTTCTCCTGGGAAGTGAAAGACCATGAGTGATCAAGCATTGGAAGAGGCTGCCCAGGGAGGTGGTGGAATCGCCGTCCCTGGAGGTATTTAAAAGCCGGGCAGACGTGGTGCTGAGGGACATGGGTTAGGGGTGGGTTTGGCATAGGTTTATGGTTGGACTCGATGATCTTGAAGGTCTCTTCCAACCCAAGTGATTCTATGAATTTTCTCCAGGTCCGGTTCTGGCAGGGACAGAGTTAAT
>VZSF01006460.1:0-57475 GCA_013398295.1 Chionis minor
CTTTTTCCCACGCTACCCTGCCACATGTGCCGTTTCACTGAAGTTCCTGAACCTGATTGAGCAAATTTCTATTTCTTAGGTACTTCACTGCTGCACACAGTCTTAGCAAGGCGGTTCAAATTCTTCTTTTAAGCCTGTGCTAGATAAATAAATCTGAGTGAAATGAGAATAGACCGGGGTGTCTTTTTCAGTAGACAAACCTCCCAGATCCTCTCACAGACATACACAAGTTCAGAATACTTTTGTTTTACGTTAGTTCTTTTATTTCCTCTGGCAGAAGAACAAAATTATCCAGCAAGTAGTAGTCTTTGTGGTATTTCTGGCCTTGTCAGAAGAAAGATTTCTGCAAAGTTTTAGAAAATGAGGTCTTTGGCCTTAAATACAACTTCATACTGTAAAGGCACTGCATGAACATAGAAAGAAGCACCCTTGCTGTTCCAAAGGGCTCAAGATACACATTATAGCTTCACCAGGAGTATGTCACTGGCATTAAAGGTGTCCTGCCTATTCTTTTCATTATTACAAATAGCACAAACTAAGATATCTATATTATAGTTTTCCCAGTATAATTACATATGTACCAGGATGATCTGCACCTTTCTGTCAATGTGGATTGTCCTTCTTCACACCTCTTACTGAAACCGTAGCAAATGAGATCTGCAGAGCCCAGCTGGTCCTGGTTGAGTGTTATGCATGTCCCACAGCTGCCTCACAGAGCTCCAGCATTTCTAATCATCACAGACTGAGCTGTCAACAGGGCTTGTTTCTCTTTAATATTACAGTTTCATGCAGGAGGTCAAGAAAGTGGGTGACCCTTTTTGATTGAGATTTCTCATTCTTAGTTTATGAACATAATGGGAGAGAGGCAGGAAAGGATCTGATCCAAATTGAACTTCTGCGCTCTTTGAGCTTTCTCTGTCCTTGTTCCAAGTCTATGCTTAGCACAGCTTATATCTCTAAGGTAAGTAATGCCCCAGATTGCTGTAACCTCACATTGTACCTATTAGGGATGGTTTCACTGTGTCCAAAGGCTGCTTCATAAAAGGCATCTTGCCTAAAAGAAATCCTGGCTGCCAGATGTGAAGGTTTATTCAGTAGTATCCATGGAATACGTGACAGCGTCTAGGGATTTTACAGGCTGAGTCACTGGATAATGACTAAGAATGGTTATTCATCAGTAGCTGACAACTAAACAATCTTCCAGCCTTGTGGGACAGCACCCTTCAAAGCTTTGCAGAAAGTTGACTTTAACCCCATATTTAGTTGTCAGGTTTTAGGTTGCACATTATGAATAACATTCTGATTCAGATGTCTCAGAGATGTTCAGAAAACTCTTACCATAAGAGCTCCCCATCACAATTACTAATCATAACATTCCGAGAAGCAGATCCTCCCATGCACCATGACTGTTGAATGCAGGTGCTGGAAAGTAGCCTTTCCTATCCATTTCCTAAGTAGGCAACAGAGGGGAAAAAAAAAAAAAAAAAACGAAAAAAACCCCAAAACCAAAATGAAGAAACTTGTAGCTGCTTCCTGTGAAGAGGAATAGGGGTAGTTACTCAGTACTACCGACTGTGCCATGCAGCAAAGATTAATTTTTTGTAGCCCTGATCCTTGTTAAGGCCAAACAAAGGTCAGATTCAGAAGAGTTAGAGCTATTTCCATTGATTTTAGTTCAGAGGGCTGGATGAGACTGACTCAATATCAACATTTATTTATGGTTTCCTACTAGTTGAGGTTGACAGGGTCTCAAGCCATTGAAGAATTTTACATTTTTTTGCATAAGGTGAGAATTAAATCTAGTTTACCTCTAGCTCAACCTAGTTAGATCACCTTGAAAGACAATCAAGCAATCAGCTTATTTTCTTTTTTCAGCCCTGACAAGTTTTATGAGCATATAAGAAATCAAAATTGTAATGACAACTCTGTGTTTGATTTCCACATTGCCCCGGCTGGTCACATGTATATTATATCCTCCTTAAGCAGAGTAACACTGCTTGTGTTTCCACAACAGCAGGGACACAACCCTTAGAAAACAGAAACTGAGGAGTTATTTCTGTCCATTTGCTGCTCATTTTTACACTGTTGTCCAGATTTTCTTTCTTGTTTTCCTCTTGCTTCATACCTTCTCTAGATCTTTACTGTTTGGCCATTTGTAAGGCAATACTGAGGCTGGTTTCTGTCTTGTTTATTTTCTCTGTAGCTTAATCTTGTCTCTAACTACTTTTCCCTGCACTGACAGTAAAATTTGGAAGGGTGAATTTTAAAACTAAAAGCTGGTCACCTCCTGTGCAGCAACAAACAGAGTAGCTTTAAATGGCAGAGGTACAGGTGTTGTGCATTAACTGCCCTACATCCTACAAATATGTGGTGGTTTATATACTGAGTTTCTCATGTGTACTTATATTCTTGGACAGCCCAGATGTTCCTAACTGAAGAAATTAAGTAATCTATATAAGAAGAAATGGATATTCTTGCTATTGAACAGGTGTTCCACGTGACAAGGTTGATATCTGCTTTTTGTGGCATTAATAATAACTGTACAGTGTGACAGCAGAGCTTGCTGATTTTACTCCCTGGGCTTTTCCTAACAATCCTTGCATTCAGTTTAACTTTTTAACTGTACTCAAATATTGAATGAAATTTTCACAAGATTGTCATGACCATGAGATCTTTCCAAGTGACAATAGCTAGTGTTTCAAGCTGTTGTTACGTCTGTAAAGTCAGGATTCTTATTTTCTGCCTGCTGTGAAATTTAGCATCCACTCACTTGGGATCAGCCTTTGCTTTTGCTGCCCTTTATCACCAACACAGTGCTTCAGAGCCACCAGCCACTTCATTTCCACACCCTTTTCTTGATCATTTGTAAATGTATCGAGCATTGCAGGTGTTAGCACAGATCTTCACAGAACTACACAAATACTTTCTGTTGTGAAAGCTAAGCATCTGTTTGTATCCTTCCGTTCTTTGTCTTTCAGCCAGTTCCTGCTCCCTGGCAGGATATCTGAAAAGACATTAGTTTTTTTCAAGCCTTCAGTGAGGATTTGTCAAAAGCTTTCTGGAAATCGAACTGTTCCCCATCACCCTTAGTCATGTGTTTCATAACTTCTTAGACAAACTTCCATCCTTAAAATTTACATTAATTTTTCTCTGGTGTCAAGTCACAGGAAGGTTCTTGAATTTGCAAGGAAAAAAGTTCTATAAAACACATATTGTTATCTAGGCTATATGTGCAAATACATTTTGTGCACCACAGTGCCCATCTATGGGTTACTGTCCCAGTTGGAGGTATGGTTGACATAAAAATCTGTTGACATAAAATAGACAAACCATGCAGTATCACTTCCAAATTCTCTCATTTACAGCCTTGCCCTTGTAAGTTCATCCTGAGCTATACAGTTTGCCTGACAGTATTTGTATTTTATAAATATATGTATTTTCCTGCAGCTTTCAATGAAAATACATCTATTATTCAGACTTGCAGCATATCACAAGCTAAAAAATGACAGCCTGCCATTAGTCATAGAGCCTGGTGCGCGACGTATAAGCTACACTTCTAGGAAGTCTCTGGGAGGGTAGCAAATCCTGAACACTTAGAAGAGACTAACCTATCCTAGATGACCAGCTCTGACCGTATGGCCAGAGCTGCCATAAACAACCTCCCTGTGTCACAGTCATAGCTAGCTTCCCACCAGTGCTAGAGGTTCCTGTCATAAGTGCGAAGGTAAAGTTTTGGGAAGAAAGACTGGTTTTGAACTAGCTAATACTAAGTCCATCAGTAGGGATGATATCTCACACCCTTTTGAGTAAATGAGAACCTTGCCACTGATTTCCAAGTGGCAAGTGGTGTTGACTGATAGTGAAAGTGGCACTGATTTCCAAGTATCCCAAGACTTCATGGTGGTGAAAGATGTTACAGCTTTTCTTCTGTGAACAGCCCTGCAGTTACAGTAGACTGTGAAAAGACTGAGCATTGAGATCAAGGATGAAAAACATCTCTTCAGGGAGCAATATTCACTGGAAACTAAACACCAGTGTTTAGAATGTAAATGACATCCCAGCCTGAACAATAACATCACCAGAGCAGAGCTTCTGCTGGAGAAATGTGTTTTCATTGTCCTCCATCTTCAACTTAGTGTGATCTTCCTTGTGCTGCCTCTGAAGTTTGTCTCGCTGGTGGAAGAGCTGTCTCCATATCCCTGAGTGGATCCATATGGGCAAACCCTTCCCCTTCTACGTGCCTTGGGGAATGTTCAAGGGAACTGGCCACAGAGGTGGTTCTGTTATGCAGAGCAGCAGGCACGTGGTGATATGCAAAGGAAACTCCCTCCCTTGCAACTACCTGCTCTGCATGAGCCAGTCCTGCATAGCACACTTTGAGGAATAAGAATAGAGATCCTGTAGGAAGGTCACTGGGGATGCAAAGGCAACTTCGCAAACAAGTACCACTTCTGTAGCCTAAAAGACGTTTTTTCTAGGCATATACATCTGCTGCACCAGCACCCAAAGTGTACCCAGTCTGAGTTGGAAGCAGTCAGTGGATGTTTAGCCCAAACAGAGGAACCTTAGGCTGGACCTTTATTAAGTACTTAATTTCAGGGACAATAAGTAAGGAAGGAAAATTACCAATGGTTTTAATTCCATGTAGAAAAAAAAACATTGTAAACTTTAAACTTCATCTCTTCTGTGAGTGAAGAATCTTTTTTAAAACGTGGATTGAAATCAGAAAATCAAGCCTATATCTAAACCAAAGCCCTTATTATTGTGCATTTTTTAAATCTCAACCTACTTGAAATTTGAAAACCTCCTAAACTTACTGTCACGTTCACTTGAGAAATACCTAAAATGCCAAATATTTGTGGGATAATTGCTGTTTACTTGACATTTGTTGCTGCCTTGAATTTCAGCGGACATACGCTTAAACAGTCCAACCATTAAGCTTAACATCAGCCACTTTGCAAAGTTAAATAATTCAGCTGTTTGCATTTGCCTACTAATTGCTGAGAGCAGCCATCCACACAAAGGATTAAGTGACTGAAAAATTGGACTATTATTCTGTAGGAAGAAGTCTAAAAAATGTTGTTTGGTACTTTCATATGCAGCATCTCTAGGAACAAGTTAATGGAGTTCAGCAAGTTAAAAATGTGTTTGGGCCTGTATATCGAATTCCATCCTGATGTGCTTTTAACTTTAGAAAAACATTTTAGAATGGAAGTAGCAACTGGCTCTTAAATTCCATCTACCACTAGTGAACTGCTATGTTACTACTAGAATGAAACAGTTCATTTAAAAAACCCCAAACAAATAAGCTATCAAGTCCAAAAACTATTGAAAGCTTGCAGTAGGCATTAATGAAGACAGCAGACTCTTCTGTGATTGGGGTGCTGAAAACAACACAGCAATATATAATTTAATTAGTACTTTATGAGTCATTGTAAATCTGTCTTGTGATAGTGCCTAGAAAATAGAATTACATTCTTCTTCTAAACACTTTTAACTTAGTGGAGCATTTTGCAGAACTTTTTACAAGCAACTGTGACTTTTAAAAGATTTCCTTCCTTTTGCAATGATAACTCCTTCACAGAGTTCATCAGTAAGAAATCAAGGGACACAGCTCAAGGCAGTAATTTTGAGAGTGTTCTGTTCAGTTTGACTAATCTGCTATGTATACATCTCAAGGGTTCTTTCACTGGTTAAATAAATACAGAGGCTTTCACTAACTCTTGCACTTGCTGCTCTGCCAGTAGCAATGACTCTAATTTAGCAAAGGAAAAATAGTTGCACTGGATTTAGCTATAAAATATAAGATGGTATCTCTGCATCAATAAAAGCAATTTTATTTCCTTTGTAGCTTTCACACAGGGATGGCGTCTGAGGTTGTGGTTCTCTGGTGAATCTTAGTGACATCCATGATGCCTCATAAGCAAGGGATTGTGTCTGCACAGCAAGGTGTTATTCTATGCAAAGACAATGGTGGGGATAGCAGGAGGTGCAGCGGAACAAGCGCAGTGCCATAGCTGTGCGGGTGACTTGGACTTAGAGGCACTAGCTCTCCAGCAGGACCGGCCCACCTGCAGCAGCTGCACTGCTGGCTCACAGCTGGCTCCTGGACCATCACTCAGTGACTCTCACTGTTCTCAGTTATACTTTCAGAAAGATGCATGCTTCTAAAGCCTTTTTCCAGTGCATGCATCCCTGGGCATGTTTTCCAGAGAGGTATAGAGCTCAATGTATGGCTGAAGTATGCATATATCATGATCTCTGACCCTGCTGCCTGGGCCAACACCTTTGATGTCACGTGACACTGGCTAGTGCTACTGGAGGAAGTATGGATTCAGATGGATGGCTTAGGGGTGTAGCAACTCCAAAAAGCAGCCATCTCTGCCCTTACTGGTGGGAACTGCACCCTGCAGCCCACTTTTGCAATTTCAGCTGTTGCTTTGCTTCCTATGGCAGTAGCAGCACTGCCTTGGTGTAGAACCTGTCGCTCACCTTCAGACAAAATTCAGTGTTGCCCCGATGCCTGAGAAGACCCTCCATAAATGTCACAGGCTTGTATTGTTCTGCAGTAGTCATGGACCTGAGTTTCTAATTTAGTTGCCTCTGCACATCTCTCAGAAATACTTTACAAACCCTCATGGCTTGGAATGTCTGCTGTAGGGGGTACATGCACTTGTTGCAATTACTGCAGTCTGGACAATGCTGGAAAAAGCCCCACTTCAGTGAGGCTCTCAGATTTTAATGTTGTTTTGCTCTCGCCTGTAAAATCTACTGAGCTTCCGTTCTTCCAAGAAAAGGTCTTTGGATTGCTCGCTCTTATGTAATCCTTGGTCTGCAAAGAATATTTCTCAGTTTCACATGATTGTGTGTCTATATCCCTATGTCACCTGCAAAACTTGTGCTGTGCTGTTCTGCTAACAAAGTCCATGAGAGCAATGTATGGCTTGTCATCAGTACTGGTAGTTTTGAAAAGGCTTTTGAATCCATTTCAATCCAGGCGCTACCTACATGTTAGTATTGCATTGTGCAGAAGCCAGCTTCTGACTTCTGGGGCATCTTTGCTTGCAGAACTGAACGGGGGAAGAACTGGCTAGGCTTTATTTTAAGGTCACATTCTTACAGAGCAGTATGTGATTAATGAAGGCTTTGAGCTTGTTATAGGCATGGGCTGTCTATGCTGTAAATGGCTATAAACACAGCAGGAGAAGGTAATGTAGTTAATTCTAAGCCAATGTTTATAAACAACTTGTCAAACTTTATCACTGTTGGTTAATATCTATTAATAATGTATTAATGCTTTATAAACTATTTATAAATGGAACCTTAATATAGGAGGAAACTTATGCAACTCAGTTCTATGCCTGTGGTTAAGTACAGAATCTTCATCTCCAGGCTGCATGGGTACTTCTTCCAAAGTTCAAAGAAGTAGTACTGCACCAACACTAAATGTTGTTGGCCTTGATAAATGCAAAGCCGATGTGCTGACAGAAAAAAAGCACACCATTCAGTAAATTCTACTTTGGTACCCACTTATTACTGCTTGGATTCCCCTTAATGCTCTGCTCTGCTCCCTCTCCAAGTGACTGAATGTTGAAGGTTTGCAATATCTGGTTGTTGGTCCCAAGTCTCATACTGGGTTAAAATACATAAAGGACAACCTTGCTGTGTGATCATTAGGGACCAGATCACACTATATTTGATCTCCTAATCCACAGAGAAAGTGAAGTGGTTTTGAAGAGAAACTAATTCACTGGCCTTAAGTAAAGAAATGAGCAGACAACCTTCTGGAGTTGCCACCAGGAAAAGTCAGGCTCAGGTATTTCAATCAAACTCACTTCAGATGAATATATCTCTTCCACAGGATACTTGCAAGGACAAAATAAAACATAACTGGTTGATGTCACTTCTTCCTGGAGCTCAACATTGCTTTCTGCACAGCTGAGACTATTGAATGTGTCATAGGAATGTGACATTTTGTAAAAGCATATTCACTCCAAAGCTGATTTTAAAAGATCAGAATACTGCTGTGATAAATACTTCAGAATAATAGAAGTAATAACTGTGTTTCAGAATATTATCTAAACCAATTTTTCATATTTCTCCTTACAGCCAAATCTCCATTATCCATGAGTGGATTACCCACTTTGCAAATTAACTAAACCATGCTAAAAAATAAAACAAACACAACTTTTTTTTTTTTCTCTTTACATTTATGAGTCATTCTGCATCTTCTTTTTCAAAGATAAGAATGGTGTGTTATGCTAGCCTGATTTACATACAGTGTAAACAGTTTGTAGGTTCGTCCCTCCTGCCTCCCCGCCTCCTCCCCCTTATCTGGGCTATCCATCATTTGCCATGGATATCTGACAGTTGACAATGCATCCACCCTACCTCAAAGAGTCATTGTACTGAGGTAGAACAAAGCAAATGTCTGTATAGTGCAACACACTCGTGACCTAGCTATGAAGCTTTCTTGTGCCATGAGTCCCCACAGGCTCCAGCCAACACCACCTGAGTCCCACCTTCCTTCCCTAGCCTCTCTCTCCACTGAGCATCCCATAATCTAGGAAGGAAAAGCCAAGACAAAAGTCAATGCATTCCCTGAGACATGCGTTTTTCATTGCCTTGGGTTTTTCCCAGTTTGATGTGAAGTGTGTTTTGTGTAGGCTGCATTGACCAGGCATTGCAAGCTCTTAACATGTGTTCAGGGTTAGTTTGAAATGAACAGATGAAGAACTGTATGACCCACTGAGTTGTTTCTGATGATGTAGTGTCACTAAAAGGAATGACCTGGGCTGTTTGTCTCTATCTGACAAACACAGTCATTAATGTTAGAACAAACCGTAGTGGCTCTTCTAGGCTGTATAATACAGTTTCTTCAAAAGTGATCTGAGCATGATGTTTTACAGAGCTGCACCTGGGTGAGGGACTCAAACGATAAGGAACAAGTGATATTTTAGCACTTGTGAAGCTAAAGAAGAAAAAGAAAAAGGTGATGTCTTCCAAAAACGTACTGTAGTGAAAAGCCCAAACTTCCGTGTAGTCTGTTTTAATTAAAGGTCTTTCAGAGGAACTTGCAAATTCACTGGCTGTACTGAAAGGGCAAGCACTAGTGAAGAGGTACTGCACCAGCCACAAAGAGAAAGCAAATCAAAGGAATATTTCTTAAACCATCTCAGTGGTTTAAGAGTTATTACCAACATTTGGAAAATGACAGGCTTACAAGACTCTAAACCTTTTTGCCTGTTGGTGAAATATAGGCTCCTAAGTGCCTACAGACCCTTGTCTGCAAAGAGTTAGGATTAAGTGTCTGCTGATGGGACAGAGCATAGGACACTGGGATGTTGGCAAGCCACAAGTCTGGACCCAGCTTCCTTCCACCTGCTGTATGTCACTCTGCAGTGGATGCATCAAAGGCAGATTTCAGCTAGCTGTGCAAAAATTGCCATAAGAGGCTGCAAAATGTAATGGGCTTAACAGGTGAGCTCTTGAGTTCTCTTAGAGATTTTCTCAGGCCAAAGCAGATGGTGTTTGTGAAGTACGGAGAATAAGCTCTCATAGCCTTCCTGTGTTACCTCGCAGTCTGTCCAGCCCTTTGAGATACAATGTCATATATGCCGGTTTCAGTGGATTTTTATTAGCTAATCTGTAAAAAAAGGGAAAAATGTGAAAAATTTAAATGTTGCCAAAGATAGTCACTTAGAGCACATTCTCTTTTTGCCTGTACAATATCTCTGTTGGTTATGCTTCCTGCTAACAAATCACACTGTTTGGCAATTGAGATAGCCCTGTTTAATAATGACCCAATCTGGTTTTATGGGAGATATGCTGGCAACTAACACCTGAAAACAACCCTTCAGATGATTATCCTCACTTCAAAATGAACAAAAGCTCTCCTCTGTAAACAGTGATGGCAAATTATCCATCACTCCCCACTGCTGCTTTCCTTTTTCCCACAGATTTGTACTTGAGAGACTGGCCGGCAGCATCTGCTTATCAGCACACATACTGTGGCAAACTTTTTAGTGGGCTCCTTTTCATGTGAGAATGCAACTTACAGGTTACCTCCTTGATGAGTTTTATTTTGGGCCTGCTGCTTCTAGATAGATGCAGAGCTGCACAAAGCCATTCTGGTCTTCTCTTTGCACTGTGCTCTCCTGCTAGCCCGAGGGGCAAACTGGGCAAAGCATCTTGACAGCAGTGTTGTGACTGGAGTTGAGAGCACTTTCCTTACAAACAGGCAGTTTTTGGACAGTTGTAAAAGTTGACCATTTTGCTCTCAGTGCAGTGAATGGCCTTCAAAACTGTTGATTCAGAGCTGTAAATGAGACTTTTTTGACACCTTGCCCATTAACACAAAGTTATTCATTCCTGGTAGCAGCCTGACAGTCAGTGAGGAGATGAGAGAAATGATGCTAGCACTTCTTCATAGGCAGACTGCAATAGCAGCTCTCTGTCATGGCACTAGGCACACCAGGTTTACATTGAAACAGAGGAGAAACTTGTGTCAGAGGTCATGTACTGCTTTCCACACACAGCTAAGCAACAGTAGTATTGTCAAATGATGCACTGAGGCATGTGTAGAGCACAAACTTTGACAACCAGCTCCCACAGTTCTTAAAAAAGCTCAGAAGTGGCTTCAACGCAAAGAAAAGTAAGCGGAGAAGCCAAACTAACAAACCACTGGAATATTAAGAAAATTTATCCCAAGGTCTGGATGCCCAGAAATTTCTCCACCTCTCAACTAGGTAAAAATAATTTCTTGCTTCTTCTCTTTATTTTTTTAAATGCAAAAAGGAATTAACAGTTCTTTACCTAGGTATATTTCTGTTCTGGACCTGAATATGAATACAAATGTATCTTGCAAGGGCTGTATCACTTGTCCAAGCCTTATTTTTCTAAACCAGCAAATTAATTAAACTTTGGTCCAAACAGAAAGCTACACAATCATGATTCTTGTGATTTTCTGAAGAAAACAGAGGGACTTACAACATATCTGTGCACTTAGGGAACGTTGCCTATATTTAAGTAAAACATCAAGAATTACCATACGAAACACTGACAGATTTTAGTCATAGTATTACTGAGAGAAATATCTGTTCTCCTAGTTCTTGAGCTCTCAGATGTCTGTGATGATGCTCCTTCCACATCAGCTGCAAAGGCCAAAGCAAAGCTTTAGTGGGTGGGATTTCTGTCTTAGGGGAGTGTGGTACTGTAAAGGCAGTGGGGAGGAGACAGGAACTATGTAAGTCACGTAACTGCCTCCTAGTTGATGGGAAATGCAATGCAATGGAAAAGAAGAGCTGTTTTTTCTTTGTACCACCTACAATGTCCTGTGATAAGCAGTCAGCACACCCAGAGATCTGCCACGGGCTGTGGTAGACCATTAGGTACAAATCAGAAGTCTCAAGCAATGGCAGGAAGATAAGGACTTGATCCTTTGCTCGGTTGCAGAAATGGCCATTTACCTGCTCTGAGTCTGATGGCACAGCCTGAGGAACAGACCTTTGAACAAGGATTGTTCAATGAACTTAGAGGTCTACACCCAAAATTGCCTCTGTTTTTCTGGAAGTCAGTGGCAGTATCCATATAAGCCACTAGGAAATTAATTTCAAAGCAAAAGATATCCCCAGCTTCCCCACACAGCAAGGGGCTCTGTCTTTGGGGAAGCTCTCACTCTGTCACACAGTGAAATGGGATGTTAGCTCCATCCATACTTCAGTTCAGCCTGTTGTGAAATTCTCAGTCTCATTTCTCTGAGACTGTGTGCAAGGAAAGGACAGAGGTGCTTCTTGAGTGACTAATTTTACTAAGTAGAAGAAACGAGGCAATGTGGCCATTCAGCGCATCCTGCATTTCAGTTTGGTAAACTCAGACAAAGGAGAGTGAACTGTAATTTGCCTGGATTTTTTGCTGTGCCTTGCCTTGCCTTGCCTTGCCTTCCCTTCCCTTCCCTTCCCTTCCCTTCTCCTTCCCTCTCTTCCCCTCCCACACCTTCCCTTCCCACACCTTCTCTTCACTTTTTCCTCCCCAAGTGTCAGAGAAAATGAGGTTGAAAGTAGAGAAAATGTTCAAGAAAGACTTGACTGGAGGAGGTTCAATGGAAGCCATCAAGATGGTTCAGCTGAAGCACTCACCCTGCAAGGAGAGGCTGCCAGGATGTGTCTGGCTCAGCTTGGAGCGGGAACAGCTTTGGGGAAACTAGTAACACCCTGGTGCCTACAGGGAGGAGAGCAACCTGTCCTGAATTAATAAGTGACCATGCTCTGAGCAGGAGATTGGACTAGCCTCTCCCCCAACCTGAATCATTCTGTCATTTTTTCTCAAAGGACAAGAATAAAATACACTGGACAGGTTCCTGTTGTGCTTCAGCCTTGACTAGAAGCGATTCAAGCATAGTAAATTTCTCATTATGACTTATGCTCAAACTCAATTGTAAAAATCACAATAGGGCAGACAAAAGCTCCTCATATAAACATGGCATGCAGTTACTAAACCTCAGATATGGACTCCACTGGCATGCATTCTACTCTGCCTTCATTAAATCTCCACAGTACTAACTTCAGTTTTGCACGTATACTGTTGAGGCACTTGTTCCAAAATCTTAGGGCTGCCTGAATCTTTGTTCCTGAGCTAGGAAAATGCTTAGGCTCTTGCTTCAATTTAAGTCCTTAGCTAATATTTACCCAAAGAGGAATGTGTGCAATTGCTTTACTGTCCGCAGGACACAGTTAAGGAGTGGCTTAGGAAATTATAACTGGTTTGTATATTGTATTGTTCAATGGGAGTGGAACATACAGCTTCAATATATCAGCAAGCAGCTGTCCCAGAGCACTGTGAAATGCACATGCTGGGCTTGGTTAGACTGGTATAGCATTAGAACTACTCACTCACTGCAGAATTCAAGATGAAGTTTTGCTAAACCAAAGCTTGTGAAGTGTGGTTGTGGCTTGCACCACACTTGTGTCTTCCACAGACATATTTTTGGTTTTTTCCATTTTTCTCTGAAAGTGGGAAGGTCACTAGCTACAACCAGAAAAGACTCAAATACAAGGAAACTTTTCAAAGACTATAGGAGTTGTGAACCGTGAAAAGCACACTCTATAAAAATGAGAGTCATTTATCTTTATTAATACTGCTAAGGATGTTGCACAAACTTTTAGGAAATTCCCATCCAGGGCAAAGAACAGCACTCCTCCCCCATCTTGCATCTTTATTATAGCTCTTACAAGACACAAACTATTACAAAATGACCCAGAGCTGCATCACAGCACGGCAGCAGCAGCACAGCCAATGCACATGATGCCTCTTCTTGTAACTCCAGCTCCCATGGCCCTCTTATTAAGTGGGGGTCCTAGCTTCGATGTAAAGAAAGAATTAGCTCATAGCTGTAATTTGGGAGAAAAGATTTTAAAAACTGATCTGTTAAAAAAGTAGAAAGACACTAAAAAAGTCTCAACATTATTTTGTAGTTTTGTGATTTTTCAAGCTAATTTAAAACCAGAAGTAGATAAAGGACATGGGCAAGGGAGTAGCTGTCTCAGTTTTTGATTTTTGAACTATTATTAATGGCAGTATTGGGGGGGNCTCTGGGATAACGGGGGGGGGGGGGCAGGGAAGGGGGGCGAGATGAAGAAAATAAATAGCCCATGGTATATTTTCCAAGGAGGTTGACCTCTACCCTACCATGAAAAGTAACCACCATTGTTTTTCAAGCTGCTCCATCTCCACTCTGAGGCATGTTCTTTGAAAAAGAAGAAAATAGGTATTTTCTACTAGTTTTGCTAGATGCAGGGAATGAGTCTGAACACTTCGGTTTTAAGCAAACAGATGGGAACTGAACACTGTGGGATATACAAAGAAACATACTATCCTGTAGACTCAGTTGGGATTTTTGTTACTGTTTCTGTCCTTCCCCTTACCTAGTGATACAGTAAATGATAAGAGAAAGGTACTTTCTGCTACTGAAAGGCAGAATCCTTACTGGTAAAAAATCTTTTTGGGGTTTTTTTGCTGTCCTGGCAGCAGTTCTGGTTGCTCTGTATGGCTGTATGGCCATGCATCACAACGGCTGACACAATCATCATCTCATTTATTTCTGAGCTGTTTGTGTTTATTTTTCTGGAAATTTGCTAATGTGTATAACTCAGGAAGTTTGTACGTACTGTTTTTCAAATAATTCTCATTTTAAAATGCTTCCTAAACTTTAATGGACTTAATCCACTTTATGTCTTAACAGACACCCATCAGATTCTGTCCTGTTCCAGCAGGGATTCATTGGTGTCCCATGCAAATAGTTGAAATTACTTTGTGTGGGACAGTATTAACCTTCTCATAATTCAGCTTTTTTTCATAAAAGTTGAAACAACTTTCCACTTCCCCGTGCTTACGGGAAAGGCTACCACCACCCCCAGAGGCAGCATTACTTTTGGTCCTTGGCAGAGCAGAGATGGTCACACAGAGCCCATCCTTTGCGTTGTGTCTGGCCCCAGTGGGCCAAGAAGGTGCTATTTCTGATCATATGTAGGTAATGCAACCCTGTAGGCCAAGTTCCACTAGATCCCCCCAAAAGAAGTAGGTATCTGCTTTACTGAACTAAGACCCAAGAAAGATGTCACAGGTGTCAGGTGTTTACTGTGTGGTACAGAAAACAGCATCTTTCTTTGGACTGTGATTCCCAGTCCCACACAAAGACCTGCCTTCCACCTGCTGCCTAACCATTGCCTTCCTGTCCACTTTTTCTAAGACAACGTGAATGTGTCTGAGATATCTCACATCCCCAGAAAGGGCAGGATTTTTCTACCCCTGCTGGCCTGCCTGGTTGGAGAGAGGAACTGGTGGAAGGGCTGTACTGGAGTAGTACAAAGAGCCCATTGTCTCTTTCTTTGTGCTTTAGGATTCCTGAAGGGTACCCAAAGGGGTATTGCCCTGCCTAACACATGGTGCTGTCAAATTGGGAAGTAAAATGGCTTATTACACCTTTATGTTGGAGGGCTTCAGTCCTGCGAGAAGAGCTCTACTGGTACATTGCATGCCTGAGAAAAAGAACTCCCAGAGAACCATGCTCCTCCTTTACATGTTGCTGAACAAATTTACTATTAAAGCACTCGGCTCAAGTGGTGGACAATCAAGTTAAAGCCTACGTCTCTACTAGCTTACTTTGGTAACTGTAATCAAGTATTTCAAACAAAATTTATGAAGCACTACAGCTCTCCCAGCTACTGTCTTCCACCTGAAAACAGACCTAATTTTGCATCTCTAGTCATTTTCTGCCAACATTTCAGAGCTTGGATTGATTTGATTTTAAACAGCTCTCAGCATTATTAGAACCTAATTTTTGGCTCAGGCCTCACATTTGTAGTAGTGCAAAGAAATGAGTCATTGATCTCAAGTTTCAGAATTGCTTCAAGCCAGTGAAGGTCCATACAGAAAACAAAGGTATGGTCCTGTGCCACTGACCCTTACCTCCCCATCCCCTGCTGTGCATTGGCATCTTGTACAAGCTCTAGTGCCTATGTACACATGATCAGCCAGATCAGGGAGACTTTCTACCTTAAAAGTAACAACTTACTGTCTCATGGAATAATTTTTCAGGGTTAGTTTTCTATCATATGATTTCCCTTGTCCCTTGTTGCCAACACAAGAAAGAGAACAGGAGCAGAAAGGCAAGATGACTTCTTTAGGGAATAGATTGCTGTATATCCATCTTAACCTTCACAAGTAGAATAACTTTAAACTCCTTCATGCCAAGGAACATAAACAGTGCCTGATACAGAAAATCCATTTTCTTTCCTTAGGTATTTTCATACAGAAACCCCCACAGTTGGTTGTTGTGGTTTTGGTTTTGAGGCTCCGTTTTGAGCGATGGGGCTGGATGCTTATTGCTGTAGTTAGTGCAATCCTTGGGTTATCCAAAGCCATATGTCTGTTTTTTCAAACCTGTATCATTTTTTCAGCATGTGCTTAGAAAAGATAGTAACATTGTCATACTCCTAAACACAGCACAATAATCTGCCCAACAGCTCCAAAGTAGAAGCAAAGTGGAAGATTCTACTGGATGATAAAGATTATCTGCTGTTTCCTGTTCTAGGGACTAAAAATGAGCAAAAATAAAGGTCATCTGTGTTTATGTTAACAATACAACAGTTCCACTATGTTTCGTAACAAAGTTGGGTCATTATTTATCCACTTGTCCTTTATATCATTGCTTTGAACTCTCTGGGTTTGCTTATCATGATATTTCTAAAATCTGTAAACAGTCAGGGAGAAACATTCCTAGTTTTCTAAATAGATCATTAGGTCATTTTATTATCAGAGAAATATAACACTGCCCATCTGTTGTTGTTCCACATGTGGAACAGGAGGCAGCCTCCTCCTAACTGTTAATTATTTCAAGGAAGTCACTACAGCAACTTTGCCGTATGGGCCCACTTTCTTTTTTGCTCTTCAGGATAGCCTTTCCCAAATCTATTCATGAAGTACAGGCAGTCCTGTACTAAGAAAACACACCCATCCATGCAAATCTCCAGCTAACGGCCCAGTCTTGATACAATTTGTCACAAACACTTTAGATTTTTTTAGTGGAGCAAAAGTAGAGTTTCATTTTCACTTTAGGGGATGAATTCAGCTCTCAGTTCAAAATCAAGTTTGCATCATCCTTGAAACCTCTGGAAAAGGTGAGATTCTCCACTCTCTACCTCTGGGGTACCATTACCTGTTAGAGCACTGTACTGCTTTCTGCAGCAAGGTGTCTCTCTTGTTTCTCCTGTATACCGTATCATACAGGAGGGCAGTAAAGAGGATGACAGGAATAATAGCAAACTAAATCTGAAAATCCTAAGTCCCTTTGTGGTTGACTGAAAGCATGTTCTTCCATGTCAGAAGATGACGAAAATGTTGAGGCAAATGTGTTTGCTCAGTCTCAAAGTAAACAAAGACACTGTGATCAGAAACTCCTCTAGGTGAGTATTGTATTTCTGCGAAGTACCTGTGCAGTGCTTAAGAAACTTTGCTAGTTCTTGCAAGTGCTACAACAGTGCAGAAACACCATACATTATTTCATATGGATAAAGAAAACTAAGGAGTTACCACAGGGCTGCGATCCCCTTTTGAGTTTAGAGAACAGAGCAAATTGCATGTGAGCTTGGTGCGACCTCTCACCTTCCATATACCACTGCTCTCATTTCCCACCACCTCCCCTCTGCAGTACCACCTCATTCAGGCATATTTGGTGTCCTGAGGAGTCATCACCTCCACTGCATGAATGAGTACACCAAGCTGCACCTGGATGTGGTGCCTGTGTCTCTGTCTAAGCCCCATAGAGATTTACATTGAATATGTCTGGCAAATTTCAGTGATCAGCATGTTCCTAATGAAAGTATAAGTTAAGAAATGCCTTGGTGGCACCAAGTTGGGTCTCTGTGAGTTCTCTTTACTTCTCCGGATGGCTCAGAGGACAGTATGCTCTGTCACACACCAAGGCTAGCCTGGACCATGGTGGTTGTCTGAAAGACCTGTGGTCTCTCTCACCTGTTACACTGGGGAGCTGCTTGTTTTGCTTTGTTTTGAGGAGGAATAGTTTCTGCTTTGTTTTTTTGATGATTATTTTTTCCTGGTTGGCATTATGGAACACAAACCATAATCCCTGTGGGCACATTGCGATGTAGAGAAGGTCCAGGTGTTCTTCATGATAAAAGATATCTCCTTCACAGAGATTGCATCTCAGCAATACCTTCTACACCTGTTCACAACTTCTTCTCCAGCTTCCCACCTTGACCAAGATCACTGTATCCACCTTTCCTTCATCAGGCATTGCATAACATTCTCCCAGGCAAAAGTGTGGCTTTCTTCTAGGAATGTGTGACTGTCAAGAAATGCCAAGCCAGTTTTAGGTGTCTTCTAAGAAATTCATCAGCATAAAGTAGTAAGCATGAGAAAGAAAGACTGAAAACATTTGATGGGCCTGCAGCATTCCCCAGACCAGATTATGAGAAAGCTTGCATTAGAATTCATGTGTAGATATTACATGGATGTTAGAAATGAGCATGAACCCATGTAGACCAGTGGGACTAGGGCAATTTTTCTTTAAGGAACAGCTGGATGGAAATATGAGGAATATTCCCAGGTTATCTTAAAAAATCTGAAAGTTATACACAAGTGATATACCTATACTGGGATATAGCTTTGTGTATTTTTATGCAGTAGAGATAACTTTCTTTGTTGTTTTGTACACACAAACCACATGCATGAGGAAGATGGGAAATGAGGTACATGAAAAAGGCACGATAAGGCTCTTAGAAGACAGCACTAGCTGGGAAACTAACCAAATCCTCTCATGAGGAAATGAAGAGGACAGAAATGGAAGAACAGGTGGCTTTGGAATTGCTCCACCGTGCGAGGAGTCTGTCCAGGAAATGGGTGTACCATCTTCCCCTTTCTGCAAAAGGAAGAGTGTGCTCCTGGCTTGAGGAAAGGCAGTGAGAAAGTGCAAACTAGAATGAGACTCAACCTTATCCAAGTACTACCTTTTTCCTCAGACAGATGTCTAGGGTAGCTCCCTGCTCATACTGCCTGATGCCTTATCTACCATGGGGGAAATCCAAGCTAGATGCTGGTTTCCTCCATATGGACCCCCTGCCATGACTCCACTGAGGAACATGCTTTCAGGACCCTATCTTAGTCACTGAGAATTTTCTCATAATGATCAAAGAGGAATTTTTATTGTGAAATGTATTGTCTTCTTTGAGGTCTGTCTTACTGCAGGTAACTGTTATGTCTCTGTGAGTTAAGGTAGTTTTCAGTGTGAAGATTCCCTTGGGTCGTCTTATGCCCTCGAGAAGAGACATCCTGACTTTTTTTTTTATTTATTTAATTCACAGTGATCTATAGCTGTCTGCATGGGCTTAGACTACATTTAATATATTTAAAAAAAAACCCTGAAAATGTGCAAATTAATTGCAAGTGTAGGTTAAATATGGGGGATTTAGTTTTGTTTTCGCATTCTTCCAGTGTGTGCTTTTGTGTGCATGTCCATGTGATTATGACTTCACATGGATCAGTGTTCAGGCAAGGTGACTACTAAGCATGCTGGTACTATTAAGCATATTCCATCCTTGAGTATAATCCCCCCATAAACAATGGGCACATATTCAATATATCAGCAGGGATGACTACAAAATGTGTGCTAGATTCAGATTAGTGTTTTACTGTAAACTGGATGCTGCTGCAAACACAGTTAATCTCTCTTGCTTATTTTTCTCTGCCTTTCTCAGGTTTGTGCATCTTTCATCCAAGGGTAGGGGCCTAAGTCTTGATTCTGTCTTATTTACTTGTCATGAGTGTTGGTTGTGCATGTTCCTATACTGACTGTACATTACATAATTTAATAATGAAAGTTTAGCCCCGAGAACTTTGCTGTGTCTCTTAAAGATGATATTTTCTCTTACTTATGAGGCTGGCAACAGTTATTGCAAAATTGCTGGATGCAGTTCTGTTCATTTCATGAGGCCTAGCTTGTCTTCTGTATGCTTCCCCCAAAAAAGTGAAATCTGGGCAGAGGAACCCACTAATACTACCATGGATTTCCACCAGAAGGTGCCTGTGTGTAACCCTATCTATATCTGTTACAGAGCCCTGTGTCAAGCTCATGTTATTTCAAAAGATGGGAGCACTGCTAAAGGCAAGGCAAAGGTTTTCTAGCACTTTTACTTTTCTGCCTGCAAATCTTCTGTGGAGACTTTATGAAACACATGGAAAGTATATAATAAAAAATATAAAATAATAGAGCACTAATAAAGCAAATTAGAGTAAGGGTGAATTAGTTTCTAGGAGGTAAACAAAGAGACTATAAATGAGGGTGGAAAGAATGAAGGTCACCTATTTTCTATCAGAAATCCAGTTTAAAGCTTGAAATCCATTCCCACAAGGACAAAAAGATGTGTGTGACCCGTGAGGAAATGAACACTCCAGGATGTGCCTTGGGAGTGCTCTGGGACAGAGGCACTTTGGAAAGAGGCGATAATGGCCTTAAAGGGTAGTGATGATATTGTGGAACTCCTTTGTATGGGCTCTGGAAAAAAAAGATATATTTGAAAATCCAAAAAAAATGAAAGCTCATGGAAAATACAAGCAGCTGGACTAATTGTAGGCACTTGGAAAATGGAGACATTTCCTTTTTTTTTTTTTTTTAACCAGTAGCTTTTGTAATCTCGCTTCTGTCCAAGGCATAAGGAAAAAGGTTTTGATTTCTGTCTCTGTTCTGTGCACTCTTCACAGTCACAGCCTGCAAACCTAAATATTCTGGATAATGCCAGAATATTCTACCACACTGCATTCAGAAATGGGCTGTTTTCACAGATGGGTCCATAATGCTATTTCCATTTTCACCTATCCATCAAATAAGAGCTTAGGAATACTTCTGCATCTAATGGACAGATATATCAGCCAGTAAACTTGAGTTGCAACTTCTGATTATAGCCATCTAAATTACATAAATGATGGGGTAAATGTAAAAAGATAGCTCTAGAGCCCATTAACAACTCCAGTGGACCAATGGCAGACAACTCTGTTTTTGTTGCTGACATCTATCCATTGCTTGGTGTCTTCTTAGCTGAGATTATAACATTTGTCTTCCTGTTAGCACAGCCAGACCTCTGACAGACTGTGTACCTTGCCAGATTCCCTCTGAAATCCATGTTTCTTGCTCTACTTACACTCATCATCTTGCAGCAGCCACTCTGTGAAAATAGTGTTGAATGGTAGGTTTTCAGAGATGCTTCCTTATCCAAATCAACTACAGGAAACCTTCTTTGTTTCATGTTCTCTTTCAAGGACTCAAAGAAAAACCTTGAAGGCTGCGACCCTGCTGTGAAATATCTCCAGACAGTTGATCACTATGGTCTGCATCAATGTCCATTTTTTTGCGAAGGCTGCCAAAAAACTAGACAAAGATAGAGTGTTTAAGTTAAAATTGGAAACTTGTGTGCTTAGCAGAAGCAGTTGGGGTTTTCTTGCAGTGCTCCATGATTTCCTGTTATCTTTGTTGCAGGATTGCCTTGCTGTTGATAACTGTGACAGTTTTGTTTAAAGTGTTGATCTGGTTATCTGTTGTCCTTGCTATTTGGTGAATCTTAACAATATCCAAAGCTGACTTTCATTTTGTACTGCATTTGTATTTGCTAATTGGCACTGGAAAGCATGATCTGGAAATTGAGAGACCCAAAATCCTATTCAAGGAGGAAAGAGGAATCTTGCGCAGACAGTTTAGGTAGGTATAGCATCTTTCCATAATGTCTAGGGTCTCACAGCCCATTTTGTCCTTTGGAGTGTTTCTTGATGTTCTGTTCTGATGCATAATGGACTTCAACTTAGTCCCAGAAACACAGTAAACAGCAACAGGGAAGGAGACTCTAGGACATACCACAGTGCTGTTGTTGAAATCTGCCACTCAGCATCTCACCTTTTTTACCTGTCCAGAAGGAGCTATCACTCACAAATCATTTGTCACTTCCACTAAATATGTCTTTTCTGAGCTTTAGCAGTTCTTGAGAAGCGTAGTAAAAGCACTGCTAATTACTGAAAAAATCCAGGAGAAATCTGCAACACTGAGACTTGAGTTAATTTTTTGACTCACATTTAAAAACTACAGTTCAGTCAGCAAAAGATCTGAGTTGGTGCGTAAGCTGCATCCTTTTCTTTCTTTTTCTTGGTTTAAGCCAACAGTTAATCATGGCACAAGAGGTAAATGAGTGGGGGATTTCAGTGTAAACTGTGCTGGTGGATTGGTAAACATTTCTGGTATTGTTGCAAATAACCAACACAAGTGTAAGGAATGAAAGTTTAGCTTTAGGCCTGTGTGTTTACCATTATGACTTTAAACTGTTTACAAGAAGAAGAGTACTTTAAATATTCCTGAGGAGATGGGCAAAACCACATGGCTACTAAGGGTTTAACTGAGATAAAGTGTTTGCCTTAAAATTCAGAGAAACGTGGTCACTTTGCAGCCGTGGTTTGTCATTTAAAACATTGTTGTTGATATTGTGCTGTGACGCCAGCGTAAAACATTTATGGTAACTCCATAAATGAGGTATATTAGAAACTGGGAAGCAACATCTGGACTGTTCCTTATAACTGCCCCCTCAAACAGAGCTAATTCACAGTTGTCCACACAAAATAAGAATGCAAAACCCTCCTGTTCCTGCTGTTTTTATTGGAGTCATTAAGACGCAGAATAAAATGTCTTTCAATAAAGCCCTAGATCAAGGATGCATGGCGGTGGAGGTGCCAGTTTTCATGGTGACCACTAAAACATTGATTACGGTTTTCCACTAGCTAAGCTACTGGCTAAAAACTTCGCAGAGCTGGGTGCTGTTCTTTTGAGGGTTGTAAATAGGACAACCCACCTCCCATATGTCTGCCAGGAGGCCGAGTCTGGCAGCTACCCTCTGCGCTGGGAAGCTTGGAGTCTGTGGCTCAAGTTCTTCCTCTTGTGGGAGAGGCATCAAACCACCTTTTCCCGCCATCAAGAGCTTCTCCAAGAGACTAGCAAAGTATTCTGGTTTGAAGTTATGTTCTATCCTGTTAAAGTTGTTTTGCCCTGCAGACAAGACTGGAAGTGGAAGAGAGCATAGCTCTCCAACAGATCATACAGTGCCAGGACAGGACAGCAAAGCCCTCAGTTCCAGACACTGTTCCAAAGTCTTTTTAAACATCCTGTGAGGTTTGGCGCCCTGACCCAGTAAACACGTGGAGTTGGCAAGTAAGTAATTGAGCTGTTGCTGCCAGTACAGTTGTGGAAGGACGTCAGACTGAGAAGGTCCCTCACCTTCATGAAAGGCTATCCACAGCTCTGGCCAAACTCCACTCAACAACAGATCACAATAGCCCAGTGTTACCTGAGGAGGAGTTTTGGTCTTGGGACCATCCAGAGGAAAAGGAAAAATATGTAGCTTGCCATAGGTGTGACCATGACAGCCTGAAGTTAAAAACAACAAAAATGTTTTTTGCTTCATTAAAATGAGGGCTCCAAGAGTGAATTTCAGGCTGACATCAGTACTCGTTAGCAAGAGATACAGAAGGACAGATGTAAACAACATAGCTGTCCTTACCTGAGATCTCTGTTTCCCTTACCAACATCCTTAGCTGATTGCTTTTTTGTTAGTGTGGTACGAAGAAGGCTGTTTGACCATGGTGGACTCTAGAGCAATGAGCTGGCAACAAATGGCATGCCTCCTTCACAAATCTTTAATTTAAATAGGAAAGACCAAATATGAAAGAGAAGACAAGCATCCTTATCCCACGTCATTGTTTTTGCCCTTTAACTTTGTCTTCACCACACACTCAGATACTATGACAACAAGCTAATTTGTCTTTTTCTGCATGTGCCAGATACAGAAGACCATGTCACTTTGCGTGACTTTTCCTTTGCAGGTGGGTATAGACTCTTTCATGCTGCCCTTACCAGCTACTGTTTTGTTGTGCTCTCATCGTGTTTTGTCAGCTAAAGTCTTTCTGGGTTGCACTGCTGGAGAGTTTGCAGCCTTCACTGGATTTATTCTCCCTTTGTCCTTGCGCTTCATGCACGTCTCCCAAAGTTTGGGAGTTATCTCCCAAACTTTTGACCAGCACCCAACCCATTCAGTCTCGTCAGTATTGTAAAGTGCTTTATTACTGAAGCAGCATGTATGAAAACCTGCTTCGCATCATGGAGCAGCTCCCATGGAAAGTGGAATGAGGAAAATGTCATTGGTGAGCTGGAGGGGGAGGATGCCTTCAATACAAAGGATTCAAGGTAGATACAACCTTTGTAAAATTCCTGGAGGAATCCTTCTCAGTTTTAGAGGGCCTGCAAACCCAGGGGTTGCAACATGGGGAGTATCTTGGATGGAAAATGTGGTTTAGCCCGATCACACGGGAGGAGTATTGTTTGGTGTTTTTCTAGTATTTCTAAATTACTTTTATGTAGAAGAAGCCCTTCAAAACCATGCTCCCTGGGCTGGTATTTGGCTTGAGAAGCCAGAGTTTACTTTTCAAGTCTCTGTCTCCAGCCCAGCTCAGGGGTTGTAGTAGCATAGTGTTTTCAAGCTGTTGTAAATGTGTGGGGGTATTTAGGTTGCCATGCTCAGTTTAGCTAATGAGCTGATGAGGAAGAATTATCAGTGCAACCAGTTATAAATATATAGCTAACACCTACCTAGAATACAGATGTCTCATGCTGTCCTGTAGACACTACTGAGATCATAGTTGGGCCCATAGTAATATATTTGCAAGGAAAAGACAATTCATTACAGATGGACAAGCTCAGTTAGCAGGATTACAGTACGCCACTTTATACAGAAAAAGGCCAAGTTAATTATCTCTGGTATACAGGATAGCTGCATATATCTAGTGGCCTTTGCTCCTTCCTGGAGGGAGAGATAGTTTATTATTTGCTAATTCCAGATCTGAAACTGCTAAGAAATTTGGGATTTATGTTTCTCTGTGGAAATCACCTGGAATCATTAATCCTGTTATTATTTCCCTTGCCTTTTCTCAAAGATCATAACGCCTAAAAAATTATTTGACCAAGCATTAGTGTATTCAGTTGTGTTGATGAAATACATGTTCTAGTTTATACAGTCATACTTTTTGTACAGATATGTATTGATTTATGCATGTATTTATCTGTATATACAAATATATGTGTATATGTACACATATACATATACAAAGACATATATACATACATACATATGTTTTATATATATACATACACACATGTAGATCTGCACCACCACTCTGATATCCGTAGTAGCCATCTGCTGAAAGAAATTAGATGATGGATTTCCTTACTAACATTCATCTTGCAATAATGCTCTCTGTATCACAGTACAGTGGTAGGTTAGTGGAAGGGTGGACAAACAGACCCTTTGTTATGTGAGTGAGCCATTGCATTGGTCTCATGCTTGCATGAGATTTAACCTATGAGCCCTCGCCATTGTCTTGCCAATAAACCCTGTAATAAGAAAGTTGCATCAGCAGCATTTCACTGAAGCTGCAGGTGAGCCCGTGCCAATGTCAGGGAAGAGGAAAAAGCGCTCTGAGTGTGTTTCAGACTATGGGTCACACCAAGAAAGCAAAAGAACACTTGGAACATTTCTAAAGGAATGAGCATGTAAGATATTTTTGAATAGAGTCTGATGCTGAGGCATAAGACTACGGAGGATGTATGAAGTTGGTCAGTTTGAGCTTCTGGTGGATTTCCGTAATGTAATCACTCTGCAGTTTTGCCTCAATAACGAAGAATGACACAGCACAGATTTTCTCCAACCATACATTGCTGTGGGAATCCTTACAATGTCGTCTTTAGTTTCTTAACATTTAGCATGCATCATGGACGCTAAAACCTATCAGGCCACATTTTAAAATATGACTTCATACTTGGACACCTGAGTCCTGATTCAGGAAGACACTTAACACTTTAATACTTCCTAACTCTTCTTGATTTCTAAGGGACTAGTGCAAGTGCTTGTAGTTAAGCATGTGTGTCTGTGCTTTGCTGAATCCATTCATAACAGCTGATATTCTCGTTGCAGCCTCTCACCTCAGTTCCTGTTCAGGTTAATCATACTTATGAAGTTCAACAGAAATATAAAACTAGTCATGGGTCAATCAGCCATGAATAATTAAATATATTAAAATATAAAGTGCACTTGTGGAAATCATGTTGTGCCAGCAGACATTCTGTTCAGAGTGGCTATAACTCATGGAATAAGTTACTCATTGTAAATTATTCACTCATTTGTAATAAACAAGTAGTTTTCACCAGAAACCTTGAACAGTTCTGCTAAATAAAGCAGAGCATAAAGTCAGAACGGGAAGGAATCTAGTAAATTTATTTTTTTGAGGCACTGTTTTCTATGCTATCCAGAATTGTAAGTGGACATTTTTGAAAGGTTTTATTAGACGGTAAAAAACAACAAAGGACTGGATTGACTCTGGAAGCCAAATCTCTGATTCGGACCTAGTGATAGTCTTGTTTGTCTGCTTTTGCAGAAGAGGGAGTAAACTACACATAAATGAATTAATAAACAGAAAGCGTTTGGAAAGATTTGGGCAAATAGATAAGGAACAGTACTTTTACAGCTGGGTCATAAGAGAGATAAAACCACTAACACAAGGTTCATTTAGAAAAAATGAGAGCTGTGTCAACTCCGTATCCAAGGGCAGAGGAAATCAAGTTAAAGAGAAATATGTTATGTGATTAAGACAGTAAAAATACTGGTTACTTTAAGCCCTATAAATATCAAAGTATCTGCTTCCTAAAGCTAGATTATAATGGATCCTTTTTACATCCTGGCTAGGTCCCCATATGCAATTGCTACAAGGTTCCACTGTTTCTGAGGAATGATGATAAGCTGAAAGACACATCAAAAAAGAGAGACAAAGATTTATTATCTGTAAGAATCAACACAGAAGGTGGTGAATGGTCCAGAATGGCCTTACTATAGGTGTGTGTCATTGGTCACACTGTTCTCTAGAGTCACCCAAAACAGCTCAGTTGGCTTACATCTCTTGAGATACTGGTCCTTTAGTTGGGTAAAGCCTTAATTAATTAATTGAAATGAGTTGGTGATCGGTCTCGACAGAACAAATCTTGTCAAAATTAGCCCTTTCCTTTGCCTTCTTTCTGCACTGTTTCTCTGAAATACCTGTGCAGCCTAAAGGGAATGATAGGGAAACACAAGACAAATCTGGGAAGTGAATGGAACAAAAGGAAGACAATTCAATCCCATCTTTCAGAGCATAACGATGAGCCTAAATGTTAAGTTTTGAGACATACAAAATAGGTCCAGAGTATGAAGATCTGGCGGCTATTAGCTGTGCAGTATGAAGATCTGGGAACAGAAACTAGGCACAGGGCAAGACCTTGGGATGGTTATGGTGTGGTTAAGTGCTTTTGACTTTCCATGTGTGAGCATATAAAAAAGTATTTTTTTCAATTTAAGAATGGAATTAAATAGTGCCCTGCTCTGCAAGAGGCATGAGGCTTAGATCATCGAATCAGAGAATCACAACAGTTGGAAGGGACCTCTGGAGATCATCGCATCCAACCTCCCTGGCTTTTGTCCTGTCACTGGGCACCACTGGAAAAAGATTGGCCCCCTCCTCCAGGCACCCTCCCTCTAAGTATTTATAAGCATTGATGAGGTACCCCCTCAATCTTCTCCAGACTAAAGAGACCCAACTCCCTCAGCTTTTCCTCATAAGAAAGATGCTCCAGCCCCATAATCATCTTTGTAGTCATTTGCTGTACCCTCTCCAGCAGTTTCCTGTCCTTCTTAAACTGGGGAGCCCAGAACTGAACACAGTACTCATGTCACGGCCTCACCAGGGCAGAGTAGAGGAGGAGGATGACCTCCCTCGACCTGGTGGCCATGCTCTTCTTGGTGCACCCTAGGGTGCCATTGGCCTTCTTGGCCACAAGGGCACATTGCTGGCTCATGATCATCCTGTTGTCCACCAGGACTCCCAGGTCCCTCTCTGCAGAGCCGCTTTCCAGCAGGTCAGCCCCTAACCTATACTGGTGCATGGGGTTATTCTTCCCCAGGTGCAGGACCCTACACTTGCCTTTGTTGAACTTCACTAGGTTTCTCGCTGCCCAACTCTCCAGCCTGTCCGGGTCACATTGCACAGCAGCACGGCCTTCTAGTGTGTCAGCCACCCCTCCTGGTTTTGTGTCATCAGAAAACTTGCTGAGGGTACATTCTATCCCTTCATCCAGGTCATTGATGAATACATTGAACAGGACTGGAACCAGTACTGACCCCTGGAGAGTACCACTTGTTACAGACCTCCAACTAGACTCTGTGCCACAAATCACAGCCCTCTGAGCTCTACCTGCCAGCCAGTTTTCAATCCATGCCACTGTCCTTTCACATAACCCGCGCTTCCTTAGCTTGCCTATGAGGATGCTGTGGGAGACACTCTCAAAAGCCTTGCTGAGGTCAAGGTAGACAACATCCACTGCCCTCCCCTCACCTGTCCATCCAGTCATACCATTGTAGGAGGCTATTAGATTAGTCAGACATGACTTCCCCTAGGTGAATCCATGTTGACTACTTCTGAGAACCTTATTTTCCGCAGATGCTTGGAGATGATGCCTAGAATGAGCTGTTCCATCATCTTTCCAGGAATAGAGGTGAGGCTGACTTGCCTATCATTCCCCGGCTCTTCCTTCTTGACCTTTTTGAAGACTGGAGTGCCATTTGCTTCAGGCACATGTCCTGTTCGCCCGGACCTTTCAAAGATCATGGAGAGTGCCACTGCATTGACTGCTGCCAGCTTCCTCAGCATGCATGAGTGCATCCCATCAGGACCCATGGAGTTGTGGGTATTCAGTTTACTTAACTGATCTCTAGCTTGATACTCCTCTATCAAGGGAAACTCTTCTTTCCTCCAGAGTTTCTCTGTTACCTGCAATCACTTATTCAGTTTAGGCATCGCCTTTTGAACCAGCTGTGCAGGTGAAGGTGTTAGCATTACCTCAATGGAAGCTGCCACCAATGCAATTCTTCTGGGAGAATGGTTCCCGAATAAGCTCCAGGCAAAAACAGCTGGTGTGACAGAACCCTAGCCACGCAGTGTGTAAACCAACCTGGCTGATTTTCACAGAGGTGGTGATGAGTACCTTGGGGATGATAACATCATCATTTGGCTTTGCTCGATGCAGTGCCAGAATCTGCCTGTAGCTGTAAGGCATGGCACCAGCACCACCACACTTACTGTAATGGTTTGCCTGCACCTGGCCTTCAAGCTCCGCATTGGAAAAACATGCAATCAAAACCATAAAAATATTTAAGGAGAACAAAAAAAGAAAGTAATCTATATTAAGACAGCTCAGAAAGGGTAAATAAAATGAAACCAGTCTTGAGATAGTGCAGAGTCATTCTTTATTTCAGCTTGGTTTATTCTGACCTTATGTCTGTCTTTATAAACATTCAGAAGCCACAATGGAGGCTTTTCAGGTTTGGAGACTATGGAATACTTTTCTTCTCGTAGGGCAGCTAAGTTTCCTAGAAGCTTTGTAGTAAGAACTTTCCCCATCCCTGACACAGACAGGCTCCCTCCCTCAAAATACTACTTGCTGTTCATACCATGAGGACAAGTTTTGCCCAAGAGATTTCACAGACTGTCTTACAAGACACTGACAGAGTATGGTTGCACTTCACAATCTAACAGGCAGAGCACAGAAACCTGGAGATGATATGGGAACGTGTCTGCAGGAGGCCTAGCTAGAGAAAGTGCGCATCAGGACCCGCTCTCAAACAGCCTGCACAAATCTGTACCTGCAGTTTTAGGCCAGTGCATGATTTTCATCCCCACACACGTCCAATATTTGTATTTGATTTCTTGGTGATTTTTAATGATAATTTAAAGGTAAAGTTGAAAGACAAGAGTGCCTGTTTTGGTGAAATTCTCAGAGTTCAGGGCTGGGAAATTCAAACCTGCCAAGATATGATCAATACAGAGTTTTCACTGGCACCAGACAAAATAGCTGTTTTGGTGAAAGTCAGGCAGCATGACCCATTCTGTAATTTCCAGTAAGTACAATTTCCTGTAATGTAATATGAAATGAAAATAAAACCAAAAAAAGAAAAAAGTGGAAGATCCAGAAACAATGACTACCAGCAATTGTACACCCTCTAAAATTTACTAAATTGTAGCTTCAAACGAGCATTTATCCTTTCTCTCAATAGCCTTTTTTCCAGGTGTCCGTATATAGCAACCTCTATGGACCTGGGACTGCACAGACATCTCCTCTTATAGATCAAAAAGTCATGGAAAATGTTTTTTCCCCATTGTCACCAGGAATGAACCAGAGAAATATTTTCTGCATTAGTGGTTTAGAAGAAACTGCCTTCCCGATAGCTAGCTTTCCATTGTCAGCTCTGTTACTCCAGGTACCCATCTATTTCAGCTTTGATGGCAAAGGCAGCCAGTTTCCATATGTACTGAGAGATAATTTTATTCCCAAGTTGGAGGCAGACGCATACACCACTGAGCGTGCCACCCTTGCCACACTTCTCCTGCAGGTGCATGTGTAGTCCCACATGATCTGTGCACAGAGTAACACTCCCAGGATGCCTGGCCCACTGCCTAGCTGGTATCCCACAGACTGGGGAAGGTTGCTGGGTCCTTGCATTTTGAACCTGTTGTTCCCACCCTATGTGAAGCTAAGAGCCTGATATATTGCTATCTATTCAGCTTTAGGACACAGTTGTCTTTAGACAGTGACTCATCAGTGGTCTGCTCTGACTTCTGCCCAAATTCTATTTGGTGTCCTTTTATTTAAGAAAATAACTTCTCTAACCTTGAAGACTGATTTGATTTCTTGAAAACATTATATTGATTTTTTTTCCTGCTCTCCTGAGAATATTTGCTGCTGTGATGAATCTGCAATTTAAAAGTGGTAGATTAGAGCAGGTGCTGAGTTACATAGTAGTGGAATACAAAGGGCTCCATAGCACCTTTCTAATATTCAAAAATTTACCTGAGTAACATCTCTGTAAAGAGCTTGTTGGCTTCTCTTTTATCCAGTCACTCTGTAGGGCTCTGGGCCCTCAAATAGCATGGCAGAAAAGAATCTGGCACAAAACCTGGAGCTGAATGATGAATAGGTCTGATTCTGACTTACATTCATCACTCCAAGTCATGAGCTCTGACATCTTTATCTGCAGCAGATCAAACTGTTACTGCTCCCAGCTGTCCCCTCTGTTTCTCTGCCCAAAGATACTACTCCCATGGTGGTGTGAGAAAAGCACACATGCCTATAACCTCAGAGTGCTAATCAGAGGTGGGTGGAAAGACAGTGGGTGGTTACACCTTAACCTACATCAGATGAAACCACCAAGGCTCGTGATTCGAAGCCCTCATATCCCAATCGCACCACCCAGGTAGTGTGAAATGACCGTCAAGGCTTTATGTAATTACTGTGCTTCAGCTCAAAGGAGATTCCAGGTCCATTTAGAAATATGCTCAGCTTTATAGATTCACAAAGAAAACCAGTTACACAGTGACTGAAGCTGCTCCAGTTGTGCAGGGAATTCATACCCAGCTCAAAGGAGGCTGTTGAAAGAACCTGGGAGAAAACCGAGGACTGCTTCAAGTATTTCTAGGTTATAGGACACAACTAAATTGGACATATTTTCTTTAAAAGTTGTCAAATCTATTGCATTTCTTCCCTTCACTTTTTGAACACTTAAAATCAATTCTCCACAGATTTGCTGTGCTTCCAAGGCTTATTTGAAAAGGCAGCTTTGTTTTCCCCAGAGTCTCTTGAAGCTTTTGTAAGTATCTACCAGCTTGATGTCAGAAGGAAATGCGTATGGTCCTCTTTCTACAAAAGTGGTTGACTATTTCAAGTGTCTAATCAATTGGACAGCTGACTTAGCAGTCAATTGACCACTCCAGTACCCAGCCTGACTGACGATTTTCCCTCTCTTTTCTGGTGAAGTGAAGAATACAAGCGTCTCTTTTGCTGTTTTGGCAACACTGAGGTCTGAGGTAGCCTTTTAGCTAGGTGATTTCACCTTTGAGGCAGGGAAAATGTGCCTTTTCTGCCCCCAGTCAGTGGGTGCAGATCAAAGCAAGTGGGATACAAAGAGTTCCTACGGTGGGAAAGTGAATAAAGGCCAGAAGATAGATGACTGTGAATTGGATTGAGCTCGCATTTTGGCAGGCAGGCAAACCATTCACAGTTCTTTGTGTTCCTGCAGCTTCCTGCTCACATAACATTTGAGAGGACAGGAGAGTTTCTTATCTTCTGTGGAGTTTGGGAAATCAGTTACCAGTGTTTCCAAGAAGGGGAAAGGTCTTATTGTGTGCTTGGACCACCATATTCATAAGTGACCTTGTGTTCATAAGTTTCCCTGGATACATCTGGTTGGTTTTTGGGGAGCTGATACCAAGACTGATTGTCCATGCAGACATCAGATTGGAAACAGAGGCTCAAGAGGCAGCCAGAGTCTGACTTTCAAAGCTTGGGGGATTCTCTGTGCCTGAACACAGCCAGTGGCTGAGTACATTGATAGCATGGCATTTGTCACCTACAGAAGAGCAAGGCACACCTACAACAAGCTACATAGCCACCTTTTAAGGACAGGGTATTCATACTCTCCCTTATACCACAATCTCTTTTAAAAAACGTGGGTGGAGTCACCGGTTCCCTCGGATGTTTTTAAAATGTGTATCCAGAAGCAAACCAGTTTTCTGTGTGGTTAATGTTGAGCTGGAACAGAAGTTGAATGTAATGAATATTACATTCACTCAGTATGCAGAACATTCCGGTTCTTATTTCTGTAAGTTCTCTTTGCATTGTTGCAGGAGTGCTAAGTGAGTGTAAATATAATGTGCAGCCGATTTAAAACTATAATATGCTGTCAGAGTGATATGAAAGGGTCTCTTAGCAGAATAAATGGTTGCCTCGAGAGATCATTACTGTGCATACAGTAGCAATACAGCCAAAGGATTATGAAGTATCCTGAGTTGCATTTCTTTTTGGGTGAAGGTGATTTAGCATTCAGAAATAAGCTTGGTGGAAATTCACATAGCATGGTTCGAGTCCCACAACATACCTTATTTTTGTCCTTTGCATTTATGAACAGGTTTCCTCACTGAATGACTCAAACATATTCCGTGGTTTCTTAGTTGAGATGTATACAGCAGGAAGTTTCCATCCCACTGCAATGTCAAAAAAAGGGGTGAGGTCTATCCACTGATGTGCAGCTTTGCTGGGGAGACAGATATGAAAGAGAAGGTGTGTTCAAACTAAGGTACTCTTTTAGATACTGTTTCAAAATTCAGGCTACTGGCTCTTTTCTCTACTTTCACTTTGATATGCCCTATGGTGGTATCAGGCCCACAAGACCCTGACAACTCTACATTTTACATGCAGCACTCCTTATTTGGCCTAATTTTCAACTCAGGAGACATGATGGAAGAGGCCCTTACCTGTCTCAGACACACATGGGGAGGACAACCTGTAAAGAGCTTTGAGATCTGGAGTAGAAAAATAAAAGCAATGCTACTTGAAGAGGTTTTTGTTCATAAGCACATGTACAGGTTTAGAGATTGGACTGCTTCAGCCTTATTCCCTGTCGTGGCTGACTACAGTTCTGCCACTAAGGTAGATCAGTAGGAGCTTTACCTGATATTCCTGGTGGTGCAGACTCCAGAGAAGAACTGGGAAGTGGAAGCCCTTTGAATCTTTTGTACACCGCACCGTAAATCTCAGCTGCAGCATGTAGGTCTCCCTGCTGTGCAGTAGCCATTTGCCTGGGGAAAAAGGACACTGCCCTTTTCAAGCAAAACAGAGTGACAGTTGAAGCCTCTGATGACAGGAAGCAGGTTTGTGGGGTTTTTTTAATGTTTTTTTCCTCCCCTTCTTGGTTTAAGAGAGTAGAAGGAAGTGATTGAAAGTGAAGCCTGGAAACAGCTGGCTTCCCTTTTGGGTCACAGAATTATCCAAACTGTTTGCAAACTAAGGTCTGTAAAGCTAACAAATTGAAAGTCACTAAATCCACCGTATACTTTAGGTTTCATTTGACGCCCACATGCTGAAACTACCTCACTTGCATCTGCTAATACAGAGAGATCCTTGCTGGAGTGAAGTATCACCCCTGCACTGCTCGTCTGAACACGCTGATTTTCAGTTCTGGGAGAGTTTCCTTTGGCTTTGGGCACTGTCAGCACAATGACATCTGTGTCTCTTCCTCCCACTTGCGTGAGCATGATTGAAGTCACCTGCAAGTTCCTTTCACATGTTTCTGTAACAAAGGTGTTATCTTTTTGAGACAGGCTTAGCAGAGTGAGGTGTGTGGAAGAGAAAGCAGACAGTATGGTTACATGTTTCCATAACCTCCAGCACTGTTGCTTGTAGTCAACATAATCTTTGCCTTAGGGGAAAGGAAATCCAGTCAACATAATCTTTGCCTTAGGGGAAAGGAAATCCAGGGGGAGCAAAAGTATGCTTCATACTAGGAAAAGTCAGTCGGGTGCATATGTGATTGTCTCACTTCTTCATCTGCTCTTTTCCCCTGTGCACAGTAATACAGAGCACATGTTAAGTTAAATATGTGTAAGAGTTATAATAGGTGTTGGAGGGTTCCACTGTAATGCCAGTTAAGTTAGGCTGGATAACTGCTTTCAAATATCTTAACTTTTCCAATGCAACTTCCTTAACATGGTTATTTTATCTGTATTACTTATGCATCTGTAGTATGACAGTTCTCAAACCCTACACCTGCACTGTTATGCTCCAGACTTTAGAGAGTGTACAAGAGAATGTTGCAGAAACACATCCCACAGCTTCACTGACTTTAATGTGTAGTGTTTACCCTAATGTTGCAGCTTGTGAGGAACAGAAGTCTCCAGTCCAGTACCTGAACCTGCAGCCCGGAAGATAAGACAAGACATAGCAGATGGATATCAACAGTTGCATGGGCAGAGAAAAAGGATAACACAAATAAAATGAGGCCTGGCCCATGTGCACCGCTTGCTTAATCCTTGTGAAGTCTTTGGTAACACTTTTTGTAAAAGGAAGCCCCAACAAGGGGGAAAGCTGTCCCTGGTGTAGTCTCAGCCGTCACCGAGCTTCTCAACTCTGTTCTTCTTAGATTTCATTTGTTAAGCTGTCAGCCTCCATTCAGCAACAACTGCCATCTTAAAAAGAAATCCTCAGGGGGAGAGCAGGAAAAGTGCCTTTCTGGACTGTGTGGTTATCGCTTCCAACAAGCAGATCAGTAAGGACATCAGTGTTGAAAGAGCTCCTCACCTCTCTCTGAAGCAGTTCTTTCTCGTGGAATTAATGTTAGGATGTGGTGTCAGAAGAGTTACCAGATGTCTTACACTAACATAAACCTAGCTAGAAAAAAACGATACTTCTCCATTTGGTGTTTTTTTTAAATGTCACCTCTAAGTTAGCCAAG
The DNA here is from genome assembly GCA_013398295.1 of Chionis minor. Taxonomy (NCBI): domain Eukaryota; kingdom Metazoa; phylum Chordata; class Aves; order Charadriiformes; family Chionidae; genus Chionis; species Chionis minor. The sequence continues at coordinate 34,965 of VZSF01006460.1, forward strand.
ATTTGTTTATATATCCATTGCTTTTCATGCACTTAGCAGGTTTTTTGTTGGTGGTTTTTTTTTTTTGGTGTCTCTTAATATATTCATTTACCTCAACAGCATCATTTGTACTTATGTTCCACCAAAAGGGTCAAAGCCTAAACACAAAAACTTTTCTGTGGCATTGACTTTAGGTAGAGATGATCAGGCAGTATCCTAGGTTCACTGACAGCTAGTAATAGAAGGTGACCCCACTGAAGACACCTCTCTTTCCACTTATTTTTGAGGAAAGGGAGACATATCTGAGCAGCATGTACTACCCAAAAAGGTGGTCTCCATCTCTTGCATGCAGAGACCTGCACATAGCTGGCCTTGAAGGTGGCACTGGAAGCTGAGGAGGAATGCTGAGAGACATGGGACACTGCTCCTTCCTTTCTCCATCTCCCCTTCTAAATCTAGAGATCTCTGCATTCTTTCAAAAAGGAGGAACAACAAGCTTCAGTGCTATTCTGGTTTCCCTCTCCCTCACCCTGTCCCCAGCCTGCTCATACATCAGCAGTGCAAGAAGGACCAGGCTACCCTGCTGTGAGAACAGAGAAAAGGTCCTACAAAAGCATTTGGTCATCTGGTAAGGTGTATCATACTGAGGAGATGAGACGAAGGCACCTGTGGCATTACACAGAATTGCCTGAAACCTCCATACCAAGCCCCATTCATTTGTCTCCTTTCCTCTCCCTTCCTTCAGACTCCGTCCAGTCACATCCAACCCTCCCAGCTTCAGCTACTCTTTTTCTCTAAAGCTCCATTTCTTCCTGCCAGCACACCTCTCTGCTGGCAGCCTCTCAACACCTCACCGGCCCCTTTAGGCTCTTCATACACCTTACTGACACATTTCTAAATACAGATTAGAAACAACTCTTCTTGATCTAACTTCACTGTCTTCATTAGTCATCTAGCTGGATAATTGTAAGGGTTTTAAAAGCCATGTACACTACTGGTGGGGCTTTTGCTTCTCACTCTTGAAGGCACTCACAAATTTGCCACTTATGGATACCGTAACTGTTACAGCATTTGTCCATTATAATCTCTTCAAACTCATCCTGCAACTAAATAAATAAGGATTTTTTTTTTTTTTTAATTGGCTGGTACTAAAACTTCATGTAGTGCTATCTAGCAAAACTTACTTAGGAATATAATCTTTCCTTACCCCGAAACAAAAACAATGCATAAAAAAAGACTGACAGGATGCAAGCAAAACTAATTTAATCCTGAACTGAGACAAAAAGTGAAAATCCTAGAATTTTTAACAAAATAAAACATAATTTTGACTTTTATTGTTTTGACCTGATATAACTGCTATTAGACATGGTGAGATATTTCAATATATTGAGAAGCAGAGCTGCAGACAAGCAATTCAGTTCATCAATGAATCTAAGGAAAGACAGGAATTTACAGTAAAGGTCTGTAAACTGTATTATGGACAACAGACTGAACGGTATTTGCAAGATTGGTGTGATTGAAATATGCAGAAAATCAGTTTTCTTGATGTGCACTGACAGAAGAGCCGAGCAAACACTCATTCTTTGTTTCACCCAACAGCTCCACCCATTGCAGCTGAGAAGAGTCAAATACACATTTATTGGTATACTCCCCCTTGCCTTGCATTTTCACTGCGTCTGGTGGGGACAGGGCAGAGGACATACCTGTGCCATTGAGAACCCTGTAGACAGATTTAGCTCTGGACATACTGTTATCCAAGTGATGTCCCGTTCACAGAAAAGGGAAAGCTCATTTCAGTGTCATCATTCAGCTGTGCAGCTCCATCACATGCTTGGTGTGAGGGACTTTGTTGCCCAGGTTGAGCTTTTTGTGTTTCAAAGGGAAATAAATAAGTGATACTGCCTTTGAAAAGCCACGAAAATGAGATGTCACTGTGACCAACACAGGCTTCCGATTTCCATGAGTTTTTAAGTGATGATAAAGCTGCGCCTGTTGTTTTAACTCAGCTCTTCAAGCCCTATCTTGGCCATCTGCTGTATGAATAAATGCAGCAATCATTCAGATCAGGAGAAAATGTGACTGCTGCCACTGTTTGCTCCTCCAACAAGTTTTATTCAGACAGCAACACTGGTCTGGTTTAAAGGCATCCCTGTGACCTTTATGAATTAACAACTTACACTTCGGGTGTGCAGTCGTGACACAAAGAGGCCTGATAATGGGTCCCATGGTTTAGTATAGTGGTCCAAGACAAATTTCAAATCAGTCTAGAAAGCAATTATTCAGTCTATTTAATTGACATTCCATTTCTACGGAAAAGTCAAATCTTTAATTATAGCAGCTTGTACAAGAGAAAATACAGTCAAACTTTTAGCAGACAATTCCTTCACCAGCTCATCAGTTTTTTCCAACTGTATCTGTTGTTTCAATTAAGAGACATTACCTCTCCCTTCAATCATAGACACATTTCTGTCCCTAAATCATCACAGTTACAACACAGTCCTACCCATTTGTCCATCTGGTGCACAGAAGTAATTCCTGACATGACCTACAGCTTCTGGTTGTGATGTGAACTAGGTTGGGGTTTGGGTTTTTTTATCAGCTTACATTTAAAAATTATGCTGAAAAAAGTTTAAGATTATAAAGTCAAAAACTAGGAAGTACCCCCATAAATATAACCTGTCTCTGAAGAACAAGTTCAGCTTCCTAGAGAGTGGCTTTCACAGTAGACTCAGGAATCACATTCTTTCCCCTTTTTTTCAGACTTCTTCACCAAGTACAGCTCCCAACTGTTAGGCTGCTTAGGCTGGATCAATTATTCACCCTTAGACATTTACACCTCAAGAGTTTGATGATGCTTTCCTTTCAAAGAACACAACAGCTTCATCCTAGTGCAAGAGTCATAGGGTCTGTTCAAGACTTTGGCCCTGATTCCTGGTGGGAGGAAATGAAACCTCACTTGTAAGAGACTTTGAGTATCAAAAATTGGTTTAGCCAATTTTTTTGATACTTTGATACTTGGAGCATCAGAAATTGGCTTAGCTTGGTGGATGTGGCTTAAAGGACTAGGCAAGTTCTCCATCCCCTGACATAAACAGAAATGCCAATTCGTAAAATCAAAGCTTAAGTGGTAGTGAGTTGGAGATCACCTAATGGAAGGTAGGGAACACTTCGTAAAAGGCAATTGAATGGATTACGTTCTCTACATTGTAGCCAGAGCTTAAAAAACTGTATGTGACACAACATTGCTTTTAATTCCGACTCTACTTCTTTCTTCAAAATATTAACCTAAGTTTTAGTGTGGATTTTAGTCAGCCACATTTCAAGCAGAGGTGTGTTGTTTTCCTCAAGGCTCAAAGGCTTCTGGGGCTGTGGAGGTAGTGTTTTGTCCTATAATGCAGAAGGGGTGAATTTCACTGATTACAAATTCATTACCTTTTACGATATCAAAAATATTTCTGCTGTTGGTTGGTTGCAGAAGCAAGAATACAAAATGACATGTTGAACATGGTTCTGGGTACCATCCTTCATTCACACCAGTGGATTTTCAGCTGTGCCTTTAAACAATCAGACAAAATAGGCAGAGAGTGATATGAATTCATATGTGATACATAAGCTTGTCACGTAATTTGCAAGTCGGTACTTGGGATTTAATCAGACACTTTTCAAATAACACCAAAAATATGTTAAAAGAGAAAAAAGTGCTGTTATTTTTCATACTTATGAAGACTATTGCCCAAATATTTGCACTGAGCTTCAGAAGGTTCCTGCTCACCTTGTGCACATAAGGCAGAGAAGCCCAGATTCACTTTAAATGACAGCAAGTGCCAAGAGCCTCTCTGAAACCACACAGCCACTGAGAACTGGTGAAACACAGATACTTTTGATCCTAACCCTAAAGGACTCCTCTTGTTTTCCTCTCATCTGTGGGAGGTGTGGGTGGGTGGGTGGGCAGGGAAGCTGTGCCAGTTGTGCCTTTAATCCACTGCAAATTCCCCTGCCTGTGGGGGTGGGGTCTCAGCTAGCACACAGGGCTGGCTCTGCTGTGGCAGGGAACAGGGGGGCCTGTCCTTCTTATCTGCTCCCGGGCTGTCAAAACAAGTCAGGTAATGCCCCCACTATGAGAACCTGCTTCCTGCTGGACTTCAATTGCAGAGTGAACACGCACAGGAAAAGTGTTTTATCCCCAGGACATGCGCAGCAAGCTGAGAGGGTATTCTCTTAATCCATGTATTTATTTTCCTTCAAAGTAGATCTAAACAATGATTTTCCAGCTTGAAGAAATATCAGCTGGCTGACACAGAAAAGTAAAGAAAAAGAAAGATCTCTCCCTGGGATTAATTAAAAATAAAAGCTTAAAGATTGTGTGTAACTAGGCCATCATGAAGCTGAAGTGGTCATCAAATGTTTTGCCTTTGTTCTCAAAATGAGTATGTGTATGGCTTTCAGTCCTCTCTTTTGTTTCCCAAGCCCAGACAAAACTGTGTGCCAGCTCTCTGCCTGTTATGCCAAGATGAATGCTACAGAAGACGATGTGGGCCAGTGCCTGAGAGTTCCAGCACCCTCTGTGCAGCTCTTTGTTGTAAGGGTTTACCACAACTTGAGTTCAGCTTTGCTGTTTTTTTCAGCTGTGACAGACAGCCAAGCAGACATCTCTACCCTTTTTCAGACAGGTAGGGAGAAAAAGCGAATATGAAAAGCCCAATTTCACAGATCTGGAACACAACCTCAGCAGCATTAACAGTTTTTTCTTAAGGGACTACAGTCAATCTTGCTCAACCCACCTATGTTAAGAAAACAAACAAACAAAAGCAACAACCATCAAAAAGAAGGTTTATCCATGGTTTATAAAGAAGGAAGGAAGGTAAAGGGGAAAGAAGGTGCGTGACTTACGCTAGACTCAAGCTTGATCAGCTTGATAGCTGCAAAGACAGAAGATTAGGGCCCAGGCACGTGGCACAGGTTGAAGGGGGTCTATGCAGGAAGAGCATGGGTTGTAGAAAAGTGTCCAAAAGATCTCTTTTTCTCTTCAAAACACACCAGTCCAGGAGAAAAATTTTCTACTTCCTAGCCATGCATGAGGCAAATGTTTTCTGTGATTCAGTTAGCCTCATACTTTCTGTTTGGGTGCTTATCAAACACCGTGAAGGCTTCCTCAGCAGAGCTGGCAGATAGCAGCAGGATCCCATGCTGTTGAAAAGAAGTCTTCCAAGGGCAAATGAAAAATTAGTGAGACCTTTGGTAAATCCCCTCATCTGGCCCAGAACTCTGTGCAAAATTTCTCCTTCATGGGGTCTAGGGAAGACTTTGGCTTCTGGAGCTCGTGACTAAGAAGTTTCCCCACCTGATGCTTGGGCCCACAACTTGTTCGTGGCTGATCCCTACATTTCAATTTCCTCATCCAGATGGTCCAGCCGGGAGAGTGCCCTGAGCTGAATCAGTGGATTTGCACACACACCACAAAGCAGTTTGGATGGAGGTGATAGAAAAAGCTGCTCTTAATGTAGGGGAGATGTTCTTTGCTCTTCACAACACGGTATTAAAAACTGACTGGCCCGGGAGTCTCTTGGAAAGTGGTGTGATCCAGGTAACTCCTGTGCCTGCAAAGACATTGCTGCAAGGCGTCAACTGGCCCCAGCACGCATCCCACGGTGTGCTGTACAGGAAGGGTGTGTGCTTGTTTGGGGTGAAAGGAGTTCCACCAGGAAATACTGGTGCTTCCAAGAAATGACTTGGGATATTTATTACCTGTGGAGTGAGTGCCAGGCTTGGATGAACAACATCCCATCTGACCAAGCCAAACTGAATAGCCTCCCCCTTTTTTGGCAGTGGGGGCTAAGTCAACCCTGCTGAAACTTGAAACACCGTTGTACAATTTGCATATTTCTATGATGCTTGAAGGGTGACCTAATACTGCTGTCATTATCCACTAGGAAGATACCTAGCAGGATTATAAATCTGGAATAAGGTGGACATATAATACACTATGAAGATAAAGAAGACACTAAACATTAGTGTAATGTTTTACAAGTCTCTTCACATGTCATTCTGTAAGATCTGTAATCTAGATTATTCAAAAGAACAGCATGGGTGACATGTAGCCTCTGTCTGAGCGCTTTGTTGTTCAAATCAGGGAACTAAAACCACCTCTTCCCCCCAGTTTCCTGTCCTCCAGTATAATAAAAATAGTGGTATATTTCCCAATTAGTAACAGTTCTACATGTATGGCAGATGAGGCGCACAGACCTAACATAATTTTCTACACTTTTTGAAGCAGTCCATTAAATAAAAAATAGGAATATTCCCCCTGGTGGTGATGGACCAGCTCAAAAAACTCCAATGTACTGCACATTTTTTTACTTTCCTGCTTCTTTTTTTTCCTTCTTTGCAACGGTCATGTACGTTTTGTTTACCTGGCCTATGCTTTTCTCTCAGAATCCTGCATTCTTCTGACTTTCAAAGTCAAAGTCACAAAAGCTTTTCAAAGTCACAAAGCTTGTGACTGTTAAAAGGATCGTGTGAAGGCGTTTAAATTACTCTGGAGCAGGCATACACAAATTTAAGCATGATCAGATTCTTGTGGCCTGCCTGGAGAACCCTTTCTCCTGATGAGTAGCACTTTAGTGAGTAGTCCTGCTGACTTAAATGGGGTGACTCAGGTAAGCAATGTGCTTTGCAGTTAAAATGTTGAACACAGGTGGAAAACCAAAAGGTGTACGGAAATTCTTCTCTGCTGAGTATGTGCACCCAGTTCCTGAACAGCATGAGTAGCCAGTGCGTGTGTTCACAGGTCCCTCTGTGGAAATGCACCCTGCCCAGTTTGAGTGTATGCTGGGAATAGGGAAAAATGTCTCTCGTAACCCTGCAGTGCCTCTTGGTCATATCTGCATTTTTAAGTGGGATTTTTGGAAGGGGAAGAAGGAGAAACTGCATCACAAAGCTGGAAAGAGAAACGGGGTCCTTAAGAAACCACACTCCATGACATTGCTTTGCTGGGTGGTAAAGACGTGTTACAGCTGGGAGATTTTTACTGCTGGGAGGAATTTGGCTTGAAGACCCAAAAGCCTGTTCACCATCGCAACCATGTTGATGGAGGGCAGGCTCCAGCTCTTCATCTGAGCACAGGTATTGCTGCCAGCCAGCATGTCTTTCTACTCAGAGTAGAGAACACAAATAGAATCACCTGCATTATCTGTGTCCTCACTTTTTCTTGGGAAAAAGAGAGAAAGCAAAACAGGTGTCAGGCAACGCTTTATTTTGGATATGAGTAGCAAGCAGAGTTCACAAGCAAAGTGATGCTGATAAGGTCTAAAGTAAGCACAAGCAACTTTTAGTCCCACAGGGGAGACCAAAGGCAGTTTAATGCCTAACCTGCTGGTAGGATTTTTGCTATTACTATGTAACAGATAGATTTGGCATTACACTGCCCCTGTGGCAAATGGAGGCATTAATCCAGCCCATTACTCTTGGCTGTGTCAGTACAAAGCAAGACGGATTTTTGAAGTTAACAAATCCCAGGCAAGGGCCTCTTTAAAAAGCATTTTCTGTGGGCAGAAAGTGCTCTAGGAAAGAGAAGCTGTGCAGCCACGCCAGTGCCCCATCACCAGCTCTGTAGTGTGCTGTTTAGGATCTGACAGCATGGCCGCTGATAGAGATGTGACTGCACCCTGCTGCACACCCAGCAGCCCTCTCAAAAGGAAAAAGGGGCCTTGTCAGCTCTGCAAGAGGAAGATGAAGCAGCCCCCTCCTCTTCCTTCTCCCCCGTGCGTGGGTGTGAGAGTTCTGGCTGGTCTCCTTGCTGGCACGAGCGAGACTCTGCAACCTCTCCTCTCTGTCCACTCCTCTCTGTGGGAGCACAAGCACTCTCTTGTGCGTGGGCAAAGAAGATTCCCTGCCCTGCCTACCATCTATTGCCAGCAGCCTGCTGATGTGCTACACTCAGGTGGCTTTCCTGACCTGATGTGCTACACCCAGCCTTTCATAACCCTGTAGTGATGCTGATATATGCAGAGGGGGAAGGTGAGAGACCGACGTTCAAAGTGCATGGCAGCAGACTTTCGTCAGGTGCAACTCAGTGCAGCCTGTTGGCTTCAGCAACGCTGCGCTGACTTACACCAGATGAAAACCTGTTCTCTGCTTTTGCCAGAGGTAATGTACTTTCCTTTCTTAGGACAGGGACAGAGCGGTCTAATGGTAATTATTTTTATGCAGGAAGTTGAAGTTAATCTCTGTTTTCGCATGAGTATAAATGCCAAAGCCTGCATACATATATTTCAAAAGCAAAGGGAAATTATACACTGAAATGATGGCATTTCATTAACATTTACACTATCTTTGGTCCCAGAGGGCTCAGTGGAAATGGAGGGTCTTCTGCACAAGGAACTTTACCCAGGGCTTTATAAGGGCTTTTTTTATTGGGTCTTGGAAACCTCCAAGGACAGAGAAGGCTCAGTCTCTCTGAGCATCCTATTGCACTGCCTGGTTGTCTTCATGGGGAACAAGTGTGTCTTTATCTCAAGTCTGAAACTGTCTAGCTTCAGCTTATGCCTGTTGTCACTCCCCTTCCCATCAGACACTGCCAGGGTGCTGTCAGGTGTCCCTCAGCCATCTCTGTGCAAGGCTGAACCAGCCCCTCCTTGCACGACAGTGCTCCAATTCCACCAACCCAGTGACCTCTTGGAGCCCCCATGGTTTGTAATGGTCTCACCTCTCTGAGGCTGCAAACAGGACATATTGCCTGGATGAGGCCCAACAAGACCTGAGCTGAAGCAATCACCCCTCTCCCCTGTACCAATCCATCTGCCCTGTAGGACTTACATACTATAAAACAAAGACAAGCTGGATCACGGCAAAAACAAGAACACGGACAACATGGCTTGCCTCAACTTAGCTTGCTTAGCTGTGACCAGAAGACCATCTAGCCCACTGTCCTGCCCGTGAGATTAGCCAACACCAATTAGTGGTAGAAGAGTGTAAGGATATGGGAGGTGTGCCAAGGGGAGTTTTTGGGAATGATTTTCCAGCATCCAAGAACTTGAGTCTCCTGGGTGATGAGTTTAGATTTAATAGCTCCTGAATCCCTTGTCCACAAGCTTTTGAACTCCATTTAAACCTTCACCATCCACAATGTCCTGTGGTAAGGAGTTCCACAATGTAATCAGCTAAACATGTGTAAAAAAGTACTCCTTTTCATGTTTGAAAATAATAGGACTTGGGTTTGAAGCTACTGCTTTCTGGTTTTACTGATGATCCTTACTTCAGTAATTTTCTAATCACCTTCTCTGTTCCACTTACATGGAGTGCATGGGACTCCACCACATCCACCAGATCACATGCCTTCAACCATCTGTCTTGCTCTTCTCCGTACTTTACCCAAAACAGACACAGGGACAAGGAATGCACAGGTTTTTAAAAAATGTGGCTGCAAACTAAGTTTGGCAGAGAGATGTTCTCTGTTTTCTTCTCTTTTTCATTCCCAAAAGTTCCTAGCATGCAGTTTGCTGTTTTGGTGGAGCACCAGCCCTGCTGTTCACAGAGCTATGTATTTGAAACTCAGGATCTCATCCTGAGTGGGGATAATCCATTGAAAACCTGCCCCTGCACTGGTAAAGGTCAGGGTGAGTTTTTCCTCTGTAATCTTCCAACCCCTCCACCTCTACTCCAGTGTCTTGTTTGCTAAACCAAGCTGGCTTCCAGGAATGCTTCATTGGGGTGGTTCATTTCTGTTCCCATTTCCTTTCAGTCTTGTCTAACACACTCCAAACTTTACCCCTCTTTGTCAATGACACAATGACAGTACAACAAGGACTATCCTCCCATAAAATACTTCTTGGTTTTTCTATTGAACTGAAAGTTTTATGGCATCTTTGTATGCCTTTCTTTCTGTAGCCCTACTGATTACTTTAGGCCTTATATTTACCCCAAATGCCTAGACTTCAGCTTTTAGAATAACTTCCTTCAGCATGTCCAGCCGTAAGAAAGGCGAGAGGCATTGAACAGCTGTGGGAGAGAGACTGCATGTGAAGAACAGGAAAGAGGGGGTGAGCCATCCCCACTGTGCATACAGTCAGGCATAGCCTGGATTATGGTGGCAGTCAAACTCCACAGGCACTGTTTCAGAGACAGTAAATAGCTATAGCATGAGCTATGAGTTCATACATTGGCATTGCCGTTATGCTGGGGGTCACCTGGTGTCATCCCAGGGCAGAACCTGTCCCTCTGGGCACTAGTAGGAGTTTGGTACCAGTGGGGTCAAATCAGTGCTGTCTTGAATCAATGTCCATGAAAAGCGAACAAAATCTGTTTTCATTGTTTCACCGATCCCAGACAGCATTAACTTTACTGAAAGTGACATGTCATTAGTCCAGCACAGTGTAAAACCCCCACTCTGGCTTTTTCTTCCTGTCAATGACTTTTTCTGTGGCTGGTGCAATGCTCGTAATAATATTCTCTCACTCATCTCTGTGAGCAATAAATCCGGCCCTTTAGGGTTAAGCTGATATGGCCAGCCTTCCTCATAAAGGTGGTCAGTGGTGTTTTATATTATGTGTAGGGCCACTTGGTGGGGCACCAGTATGTACAGCCTGGCAAAAAAGCCAGAGCAGGTCCTATCTCAGACTGAGACCACCTGACTTCACCAGCAACAGCCTGAAAGATTAAATAGACAAGTCTTGTGTCCTGAGTAAAGATCTCAGATAACATAGTGCTCTGCAGATTGTTGGAACCACATTTTAAGATCTGACATCTTTATGGTTCTGCCATAGCTTTGCTATGCTTCCCTGAACAAATGGTTTCATTGCACCATGCTTGAGTTTCCACCTCTGTTCAACAGGGAGTCATTATAGGGACCCTCTAAAAGCTAGGAATTATTCCAATTAAATCAAGGGAATGGTGCTGCTGATAATCTTCAATAACTGATGACATTTCTTGGAGGTGAATGCTGTCATTTGCTTGGTGGTTACCAGAAGACATTCATGGATGTTAGAGCTAATAGTAATAAATTGACCATGCAAAACCACTGATGACTGAAGAAGCTGACTCAGATCCCACCCCTTTGTTTAAACTTGTCTGTAAATTCTTCACATATTTGTTTCGTAAGAACAAAGATAAACGGCTTTAAATGTAACCACAACCTGTAAACATAACATGCAACATCTGAAGGATGGGTCAGATTTTCTGTTGGGTGAGTAGGTGCAGCTTCCAGACTGAGGTTGAGGGGCCATTGGTTGGGTCAGCAATTTCCAAGCCCTGAGCATTTCCTCTCTGGAAGAGAAATGGGGTTCTCTGCAGAATAAGGAAGAGCAAAACAGCTGTCGTAAGGCCAAGGGCATAAGCTGACAAACTGGAAGAAACAGACATACAAGGATTGGCATTTGCCTGAGGAATATCTAGGCTCTTAACACAGGGTAAGGGAGGCAAAACAGAGGTGTCACCATGGCCTTCAGTCCAAAGTGCAGACAATTAAGCGTTTTGAAAATATCACCCTAAACAAATGAATGAAAGACAATAAACACATGGGAGTAGGAAATCTGGCCCCCTCTTGAGCAATTTTGCATTTGTACAGAGGTACAATGGAGCCACAGGAGACTGAACTCTCCTCCCCAAAACTCCTCCCCAGAGCTGCTGAATGTTGGTACTTTTACCCTCTGTCAGTCTCCTCATTGCCTCCACCCCATCCAGATCCTCAGACCGCTCAGGCTGCAGTATATGGCGTCAGCCTGGGTGCTAAGGCACTCACTTTGCTGCCCCAAGGGAAGTCACAGCACAGAGTTTCTTTCTCTGCATCACATTTCAGCTGGTCAAAGACATTAACTTACATGAGAAACTATGGTAAATTCGGAAGAATGGCATTTCAAAACAAGGCCTGCTTTCCCCAGTTGTTCGCAGGGAACAGCATTTGCATTTGATTGCTTTGCTGATTCCTAGCTATTTTAATTTTAATAAAGCAATGATTGCTAGCTAATTACTCTCTCCAAACTAGTTCAGCTTATGGTCTAGCTCTCAGCACTTTACTCAGGACAGTCACTCACTTACTTTTGCCAGAACACTGGGATCAATATCAACATAACTTATTATTTTCTTGAGGTGTCCCTGACCATCCGACACTTCATCAGGTTCTTTAATATCTTTTGCATCCTGTTGCTGTAGACAAGTCATGCACCTGCTGGACCATCTGCAGACCGTGATTCAACCCACGCACACAAGAGATTTTTTTATCCATTACTTTGCACTTTGTTAAATGGTATCTGTCTGTACAGAGAGGCTCTAGTGAGGTTTCAGACCAGGGCCAGCCGGAGGTGTTTCAGAAGCACAGGCAAAACCTGTTTTTTTCTTGCCATTAACTCCAAATTACTCCCGTTCTACCTGCAGAAGTTGGAAGAAGCAAGTGGGGAAACTTGCAGTGCAATGTGGCATGCTGAGCGCTGTTCATTCTGCAGCCACAGAAATGGGAGGCCTCAGAGAGTGCAGTGGCACCAGCCAACCTAGCTTTTCAGGGCTCTAGTACAGAGTGGGGAAGTGCTGGGGCTTTTGTTTTTTTCAAGCCAATTTTCTTGCCTGTTCCTGCCTTTGTCTCATGTTCAATTTCTTGCTTATATTTATGGAATGGCACTAAAAAGCCTTGCTGTAATCCCCTGACATTTGCATGAATTTTTGTTACGCTCCCTATTTTTGAATTTATTTCTTTTTGCTTGTCACAAAAGGTGCAACAGGCAAAATTTGCCTGTTGTCAGCCTGTTCAGGAGTTGATCTGTAGGTTTATTGGCAATTCAGCAAATATCTGGCTTTCCATCACATTCCCAGAACTTTGCATTCAAAGCAATATTTTCTTTTCCAATTTCCTCGCAATATGGACTGAAATTAGAATTCCTCTCATTTGTTTTGCTGCATACATGACCCCTACATCACTGAGAACTACACCGATGAGTTTAGTGTTTGCAAATAAGTCAATTGTCTTCTTGAATTTCTTCACCCTGTGTTCAGTCTCTGTGATGTGACATTCATTTAATTTTGGATACATGTTGTTTCACTGCCTGCTAACAGGATATTGACAATATCAGCAATATTTGCAATAACAACATATTGGCAATATAGAAGGAGAAAGCTTCTGTTACTTGCTGTAGCTTGAGAGAAGGCAACTACAGGTGTTGTTCTGCTAGCTCTTAATGTACCATATTGGAAGTGTGCATTCCCCAGGGATACTTTTCTTGGATTACTTACTTGTTCTGTCTCACAAGGTCCTTTGGAGTCGGTTGTTTTGGTCAGTGTCCCTGGGCAACTGATAGCTTGTGAAGAAACTTGACCAAAAATGTCTTCTCTTCGTTTTCTCTGTGCAATATGTTGTTACCACTAGGGCTGTTGTACAACCACTCAATGTGACCACACCAGTTACTGGTGCACCCTAGAATGTTTCATGGCACTTTTGACCTCTCCCAAGTTTTATGGACAAGTTCTTACCAAAACATCAGAATTTGGTCAGCTATATTATCTTTGCTTTTTCTGTAGAGCCCTTTTCTCTGGAGATACCATGTGATTAAATTGACAGACGTAAGGAATGCTAATAGGAAGCCGACCATCACTTTACCTGGAGCAGAAAGAAACCTGGCAAAAGAAGGAATAGTTAAAACCCCTTGACAGAGAATAGAGGTCAGTATGTACTGGAAATGGTGGCCACTGTCAGTCCCGTTATTAGGTTAAAACCTTGGGTTTGGTTATAAATGTCACCTTCCCCTCTCGGAACATAAACTTTGTGATTTAGGTGAATAGCCACATAGTTGAGATGGTGACTCTGGATCACCAAGTTCTGCGCAGCAGCTGTGGTGAATAGTTCAGGAGCAAACTATAGGGTTAAATGGGTTTGCATAATGGGCCACCATAGAGCTACACACATCAATCAAATTATCAAATAACACATTCTTATTCTCCCTTATAACTGACATATCCGCAGTCTTTCTGTGGGTTAATCCTGAACAGACAAAGGTCCAAGCTTGCAGAATAGGACATTCATTGTAAGTTTTAACTCATGAATAAACTTGCAGGAGGAATTGCCATTAAAATACATTCTTTCTCTGCTCAATGAGGTGATCCCACAACTTTCAGTGCTTTACTAGCAAGCTGTATAGGACTAGTATATTTAGGGTAATAAGATTCCTGTTTTGGCTCAGTTTTTAATGTTTTACGAGCCAATTAAAACCACTTGAAAGAATTTAGTGACACAGACACCACACATTTTGTTCCCTGACAACTGAGTTCTGCATTCTTTTAATACGTTTTTAAAAAATTTTGTCCCAAAAGGAAGTACCTATACCTCAGTTATTTGTATTTTTAACCACTGAAATTTGGCAGCCAGGACACAGCTTGTAGGGTTTTTTCAATGATCCAAAAGAATCCTGAATATACATGTATTTAGGTCTTCAAAGTGTGTTAAAGCACTGTATTTACTGGAATCTGTGGCCCCACAGCACCTCCTGAGTTGTATTTTGCACGTGTGCGTGTGTGCATTTGTCTGTATATGACCTGAGGATCTGGAGAGACTTCTGTCTAAAGAGAATTTCACAAGAAGTTTTATCCACAGAGGAAGTCACACCAGCCTTACTGTGTCAGAGCACTTACAGTGCTGAGGTCTCCAGCTTGACTCCCTGTTCAGACTTCCTTTAAAAAGGGAGGAATAAATCAGCAAAAAGCAACACTGTTTGCTATCTATATGTTTTAAACTGGGGCTCATCTGGAAATTGTCATGATGTGTTAGGGCCAAATTTTCAGGCATGCAAATAACTATTTCCCTGGAATTCAAAGGACCCATGCTAATTTTCCACCCTCAGGGATATGACTTCTGGATTTTTCTTCAACTTTCATACTATATTCACTACCTTTCTTACCACATCTTTTGCCAAACAAAATTATATTTAGCCCTTTGTCTGATATTTTATGCTGAATTAAATTTTCCCACCATCGCTAAGCAACCATAATACCTTCATTCATGATTTTGCAAAGCCTTGAAAAAGAAAATTGAGACCTTTTAAATGTAGTTTTAACTTCCCCTTGACAATCTTTTACTAGGTGTATAGTTTGGTAACTTCTGATATCCCAAAATGAGGAAGTAGAAGACAGTGACCATGGGGGTCCAGTCACCCTAACTGTGGCAGAAGGGCAGGGCAACAGGACTTCACACCATGTCTCTACACTTGTGGAAAAAAAGGAAAGTAATTAGTCTGGGAAGAAGGAACAATTCCTATAAACAGCTCTGAACCAGCGCTCACTTACAGATCACTGAAGTCACCAGTTGCTTTTAGAAATACGATGAATCCTCATGCTGACCCGAAATATTAGGCACTTGTTAAATAGCATGCATTGCATGCAAAGGAAAAGAACACAGAACTGGTCATACTGGGTCAAACTAAAGTCCCATCCAGCTTAATATCCATTTTCTAACAATAGCCAGGAGCAGGCTCCTAAAGGAGATTACAAGAACTGGGCATGCAAAGAGCAATTTTCCACATTTACGCTCCCAGCTCGTGTCTGTCAGCCAGGTATCCTTAGGATAACTACAGAGTGCCCAGGTGTATTTGGGGTGCATTCCTTCCCCCCCCCCCCCCCCCCCAATAGTTGGCATGGCTCAAAACAGACAAATACACAGTTTTTGCTCTGGCCTGTCTGCAGTTAACACTTCAACTCCACTCCACCCATCAGTGCACTGCGTTTAACGCAATTTCAAAACATTATTTTTTGAGGCTTGAAATAACTGGATTTCCCTGGGCTTTAATTTACCACTTGACTAGTTTCCTATTTAACCTTTCACTTCAATCCTTATTTCACAGCATGAAATGATACCCCTGCACGCCATATTTCTCTTTTTGAGGCAAGCCTACCAAAATTATCTTCTGCTTGGATGTGATGGGAAGTGCATGCAACTTTCTGAAACAGCTCAGTGAAAACAACATATTACTCATAGAAAATTCTTACTTAAGGTTGCAGCTGAGATACTTTGATAGGAGGAATGGCATAGCAGACACATTTTACCAGAAGTTCCACTTCTTTAGAATGGAAAGGGCATGAAAACTTTCTGAAAGAACAATCCCTCCCCAACCCCATTTCTGAGAGGTACCTAAGTCTGTGCCTGGCTTTAAGCAAAGAAGTTGCCATAGAAATACTCCTGTGCTTAATACGATGCCCGCTAGATCAGGAATTTAACCAGGGACACTGTAATTAATAACACAGTTTTTTACAGCCTGAGCTAAACAGCCAAGACTTGCTGTAGGTATGTATTTCTTACAGAGACAAAGCACAGCAGGGAATCTTACCACAGGTTCAGGCTTTAATTACACACAACTTAATTATCTTGCCGGATGCAAGACCTTAAAACAAAGCTGGAGTAACTGTACATCCCCTCTAACATTGTATTTATTCACTTTTGTTTAGGATTTAAATAAGAAGAGTTATGGAGATGACAAAGCCCTCACAGAGAGATTCCTCTCCCCACATGCAATATATTTTTGTTTACTGCTGCTCATCTAATTGGTTTTCATGGGCAGCAAAAGCTCCAGTTGAATCACAGCAGTTCTAAATTAGCTGTGAACGTGTGTGTATATATATACACATACGTGGGGGGGTATATGCACAGGGAAATCTCATCCTTCATTTTGTACATTAATGACAAAATGGATCCAAACAATTCCTGCATTTAACAGCAGGCCATTTAGCTGACCTCTAAGTAAAATCCACACAAAATGTACATCTGCATGTCTGGTCTGTGGGGCTGAATCTGTTGGTATGCTCAAACCAGACAGAATATCCTCAGTTGCAGTTGTCCTACCACATGCTAGTCCAGAGACAAAGAAAGCATATCAGTGATCAGTATTATGTGAAAGAAAGTGTGGTCTCAATTCCAGTTCCTGCTCTCCTGACTATTTCACTAGTCCAAAATTTTTGGCCAAGGTGCCTAAGAGCCTCGCTAACTCCTGAGAAATGAGAAATGTGCACTTGCATCTTTTCAGGCATATAAAGGAACCAAGCTCAGATTTCTCCTTCTTGGGGAGAGGACATTTTACAACACTGGGTTGTTAGCACAGGCAGGAAGGAGGCAGTCTGTTCTTGTTGCAATCATTTTCAAATAATATCTCCTATTTTTCTGGTGATTTTGTTTCACTTTTGGGCTGTGAATGCACCTACCTGTGGCATGAAGTTGAAAGACTCCTAAGCTTCAACATGACATATTGTCTTATTGTTAACACGCGGGTAGTTTCTTGTTTAGTAGACATGGCAGTTGTGAATCGCACCATCAGGCACTGAACACTTCTCAGCCACTGAATGTCGAGCCTGTGTGCCTTAGTTCAGGATGCTGTTTTGATGACCAGATCATGAAGACTTTTGATCTCGAAAGCTGAGAGCTGTTGGATCTTAATCCCCTCTCAGTTCCCACTTGTTTTCTCCTTCGGAAAAGAGAGAGGCTAGTAGCTTTGTCACACAGCCACAGGGGTGTTCTGAAGATGAGATACCTTGGAGACTGCATGCCATTTAGATAATCTCACGAAGAAGGCTGTAACAACCTTCGGTGGCAGTGCAGGCAAAACACACTCCGGAGTGCTTGTGCTGCACTGATTGACTCCAAAGGGAAGCTGTTTTCTTCACAGAGCCTGTGGAGCAAAGGCAGCATGAAGTGGAACGCTTGAGGACCCAAGCCAAGTGATTCAGCCAGGGACACTGGGACAATAAAGTAGCTTGGTTAATTGCACCCCTCTGGGAGCATCATTTTTGGTCCCACAGTAGGTCTGGTGCCCATGCTCTCTGTCAGTCAGCTTACTGCAGGACAGGTCAGCTTGTTGTTGCGGAGGAGGGGGGTCACAGGGAAGCAAAGAGGCCACAACTCCACTGCTCTCATGGTGGAGAAGACCACACAAGATCTCAATATACCTGCGTGGCTTGAAGGCTCAGAGAGTTTTGCCAAACCCATCAGGCAGAGCAAAGTTTGAGACTGCTTACCATGTGAATGCATGCTCAGGAGGGGTCAGGACAATGATCCCTTCTGAGGTGTGTCACCACAGAGGTAAGGAATGAGCGCTGGCTGTGATGGGACGCAGATTAACCACAAATTTACATCCAGCTTGAGCCAGCCTAATTTTGAAGGCCTCTTGGTCCCTTGCGAGTGCACCAGGATGATGTGGATTATCGTGCTTGGCCACTGAAGTCTTGCCCATGGTGAGAAAAATAAATCTGGATCCAAAACAACTATGCATTTAATGTGAATTTGTTAAACCACATTAAAGCTCTGATTTGACATTTTTAATCAAAGGTGTTTTCAATATGATTAGACTTCCTCACCTTGCCAAGTGAATTGGCATGAACCTAATTTCTGGTTTTTTTTGTCCTGAATTAGAATATGCACCCAAAAATTGAATGGAGTTGCAATATATGCATAAAAAATTAATTTAGATTAATTTAGTCCAATGTGTGGACTGAACGCTGGTCAGTAGTGTCACACCTGTTCAGTGAGAGAGCTGCCAGTACTTCCAGCACTGGAGAAATTTGGATTCAAACAGGGGCTGACAAAATTATTCCTCTAAATGGGTTTTCACCTTCCATGCATTTTCACTTAGTTACTTTTCAGAGGCCTTATCCTTGATTATAACCAGTGATGTTTTTCAGGAGTGTAGTAGCTTGTAGAAACTTTGGCCTGATATGTTTCTGAGGAATATAAAGCTCATGCCCATTAAGTAACAAAACTATTTTTTAATTTATCCCACACTGTATAGCATCAATGTCTTGCACATTAATGGGGCCAGCAGTTGTGACTAGATGATCTAAAAACTTCTGAGACAGTAAATGTTAAAGTGTCTATTTCTTTTGTTGTGACAGCTTCCTGAACTTTCACAAATTGAGTCAGTAAAAATTGTTGGTAAATTGGAGGTTATCAGGTCTTGTTTGTAGCAACATATATACAGACACATGTACAAACAACTCTGAAATGTGCCATTTCCTGAAAAGAGACGTTAATGGGACGTCATCACCTGTCACGACTGCTGATGTTGCCAAAGATGTTGGTCTGTCAGCTCGACCTTTAAACCACTGTTAGGATAGTTTTGTGTAATCAAGATTTGCATCTTCAAAATGTCAGTAGAACAAAAGCTACTGTTGTCCTGGCTCAGCTGAGTGGATGTCAAAGATTTGGTACTTAGATGCCAACAAAATTTCAAGTCCAACTTAAGATAAGCATGTGTTTTATTCACAGTTATGGTTAGGATACATCTTCACCATTTAATTCTGTTTCTGCTGATTTTCTTACTCTTTTCTTGCTACTGATGTAGTGGCAATAAGCAGTTTTGATGGTTTTGCACGTTGTCTTCCCTCTTGTCTTCACGGGTTTTAAAGGAACACCAAATGAAGAAAAAGAGAAATTGGCAGACCTCAGTTTAAGTGAAGACTGAGAATAGGGTTAAACATGAAATTTGTTAATTCAGGAACCAATTCTGTGAAATGGGTACATTTTCTGTAGAGAAAAAAAAAGGTTTTAGAACATTTTATACTCTCTTAATAAGGCATTGCAGTCTCAAAGTATTTGTAATTAAGCCCCTTTTGTATGGCCAGCATATTTTTAAAAATGAACCTAGAAGCAAAAGAAAATCAGATTGTTGAAGTTTTATTCAACTGTCTGTTACTCTGAAGAACTTTCTATTTATTTTTGTTTATCAATCTGTCTCTTTTGCCCTGCATTGCATTTTGCAGAGGTTTTTATATAACTGAAAAGTTAGACTTAGCAGCATTCTGTGTTCAGTTCACGTGATGTAAATGCAGAGGTCCAGAATAGCAAGACTACCAACAGCTAGACGAACTTGGGCATAGGCAGAGCTTCATTTTTGTACTGAAGAAGTTGCCATGGAAAAAGGAAGGAGATGAATGAGTAAAAACTCCATACAGTCTCTACCTGTGTGTTTGTGACAAGTTTTCCAGGCAGCTTTCCTCTACCTGTCATGTAATGAACCGATGCATATGAAAGTTTGACTTCTCCAAGTAACTGTGCGATTTTTATGAGGTTGTGTAACACATCTGAGCTATGTTTCCCACTCTACTGAAATGATCTAAGTGATTGTATTCCTCCATTTCAAGTGCCCTTTGGACATGGGAACTGATAAACTGCTTTCAAATCAGTACATTGGACTGTGCTGTAGCAGTTCAAAAGATTGCTGTACATTGTGCATATTTTGACCGGTCTCTGACAAGTCCATTTTTTACTACAGTACTGCAAGTGAGGGGGAAAAACAGCTCTTTTAACATGGCGCTAAATCAGCTGCTACCCACTCTGTTGAAGTACCTCACAGCTGGTGACAGCAAAGGAGGAGAGACAGTCTTATGTGCTAAAAGCAATACCTGCTTCTCTCTCATTTGTGTATACAGGAGTAAATCACACCCTTCTGCTGCAGATCTGTGGCACATTATGTAAAATGAGTGACAGTCTTCCTTCTGGGAATAATAGGCTTATTTCTGGGGCAGATTTCTGGTATGTTTTCCCAAGAAATTTCCCATTTCTGAGGGAGAGAGTGCCAGGGAGTCACGAAACTGGTGTTTACATTTCAGGCGTACAGTTTGAATGCATCCTTGGGCTTCTGGGGTCTTCTCACCATATTGCACGCTCAAAAAGAAAGAGTCTTTGATGGGGGTCTGTCTCTGCCCTGTTCATGGTGCTTTGATGCTGGTAACTCCCTGGAATGACAGTCTAATACCAATGAACTTGGCGTGAAGGTAATGTTTACCTTGAGCATTTAGATTTTGTAGAGTACAGAAAACCAAGTCATACCGAGATTATTGAAAGGTACACTTTGTTACCCAACACAGTCCCTTGTATTTTGCAGGAGTAGACTCCCTCCTTGCTGAGTAGTGACCCCTTAAGGAAAAACCGAGCTACTGCCGCCAGTAATATCTCCGTATCGCCATCTGTCCTTCCGTCAGATTTGCTCTCTCTCTCCCCGCCCTGCCTGGGGCTTATTCCCTCATTTTCGGTTCAACACATTTGAGAAAGGATGTCATACTGCTGTGTATCAAGAAATCCAAAATGTTGCTCAAATGGGTTGTGCAGCAGGCATCTTCTGTAACTTTTTTGTGTGAAGTATTGTACTCATTTATTTTTTTTTCCCCCCATGGTTTGGTTTGTTCACTGATGCTGTTATCACCAAGCCACTTAGAAAGCCTAAGTTTTCGCCTTATTGTTTTGCAGTCGGTGTTGTTCAGTCATATTTTGCCACAGAGAGAGAACATACATGAGCATTGGGTTTTTTCTGTTAGTTTCGAAGTCCAAATGCTGAAGCCCTAGTATCACTGGTTAACCTTTGCTTTCTTCAAAAGCTTCTTGCTGCAGGAGAGAATCTTGAAAAAACTGAACCATAAAATTGAACCTTAAAACTTTCAGCCACAGAAAATGAGGAACTAAGTATATCTTAGTCTTTTGTCTTTTTTGGGCCTGACTCAGGAAGATTTTTTGAATGTTTTCAATCAAACAATACTGGAAAACAAATCTATAGCATCTTTTGTGCATGGTGATCACTGCAAATGTTTTTGCAGCCTAAGGAGCATTCAGAATAGTCTCCTCAAGAGAAGGAGGAATCGCTAAGAGCTGCAAAGTAGCAATCCTAGTTTTAGGCTCTGATCCTACATGTTTCTCCACGTTGCATGACCTTTCCAAGCATACAGGGAAAAGTTTCCATTGTGACATTTTGAGTAGTTTGTGCAGATCTTTTCCGTGACTTCTCAGAGTACTGTGTTTCCCACCTAATGGTGTAAGTGCATCTCCTACAGATAATGGTTATCTGCACCAGCAGGGAACACGGGTAAGGTTAGCTGAGTAACTATGTTTACAGATTCTTGAAGTTTTCCACATGGCGGTGGAGTTCGGTTTAGTGTATTTACACTGTTACTTTAAAGCTGTTCCGGGTTTGGCTGTATCAGGTCCAGTTTCATCTGTGAACCGCAGCAAGGCTTTACCTGACCAGCTCAGAGCTGGTGGTTCTGGGATCAGACCCGCGGGAGGATACAAAAGCAGGCACGGACCCACGCTAAGAATACGGGCTGTATGTGCGACCTCCCCAGGGGCAGGATCCCCTTGCAAAGCACCGGGTGCGGGAGCGCACGCCAGCCTCGCAAATCCCCCTTCCCTTAAGCATCCGCCACCGCCGGGGGCGGCGGCACCGCCGGTCACCCCGCAGGAAGCCGCAGCTCAAGCAGGTACCGAAGTGGCAGCGCGCGAGCACCCAGCGGAGCCGCCGCCGCCGCCGCGGCCGCCTCTCCCTTTCCGCCGCCCGCGACCCTGCGCCGGGGCCACCCGCGGCCCTCGGCAGAGGCCCCACTCCTCTCCTCCGCGGCGAGCCCCCTGCTCGTCCAGCGGCGGAGCCACCCGCCTCGCTAACGAGCGGCGGCCTCTGCCGATCGGCGGGGCGGCACCAGGCTGCAACCCCCGCCCCGTCCTGCCCTGCCCTGTCCCTCCCCGCCCCGCCGGGGCCGCCCTGCCTGCGCCCTCCCCGGGACTGGGGCTGGGGCCGGGGCCGGGGCCGGGG